>CAUYSK010021629.1:0-24598 GCA_963575035.1 Avahi laniger
GCTCTTGCTCAGGCTGGTCTCGAACTCCTGAGCTCAGAACGATCCGCCCGCCTCAGCCTCCCAGAGAGCTAGGATTACAGGCGTGAGCCACCGCGCGCGGCTGTGACTTGTGTTTTTTTTTTTTTTTTTTTTTGAGACAGAGTCTCACTCGCTTGCCTGGGGTGAGTGCCGTGGCGTCAGCCTAGCTCACAGCAATCTAAAACTCCTGGATTCAAGCGATCCTTCTGCCTCAGCCTCCCGAGTAGCTGGGACTACAGGCATGTGACACCATGCCCAGCTAATTTTTATATATATATTTTTAGTTGTCCAGATCATTTCTTTCTATTTTTTAGTAGAGACGGGGTCTTGCTCTTGCTCAGGCTGGTCTCGAACTCCTGACCTTGAGTGATCCACCCGCCTCGGCCTCCCAGAGTGCTAGGATTACAGGCATGAGCCACCACGCCCGGCCCCACTTACTTTTTAAACGAAGCTGTGCATACTCATATTATGACATACATATCAGTAAGATCCTTGCTTTCTATATCCCAACCTTTACCCCAGACTGAGAACATGAGCAGTGCAAACTAACATGGTCAAGGATTGCTCCCTCCAGCACTAGAATGCAGTCCTCACTGGTATGACAAACAGGCAAAAGACGCACACCCTTGAAGGGACAGCAACTGCCACAGCCTCTTTGTTGCTCCCTGCTGACAACCGTTTCATAAAAGCAAGACATGCAGGGGAAAATAGCAATCTCTAAGAACAGGGAGGGAGGAAATCACAACTATTCGGTGATCCTTGGCTCTGGAGATGTGAAGAGGGATGGGGGGAGGTCCAGTGACCACTGTAATAGCCGTAATTATCAAAATATTCACAACATTCAGATGATCTAATCTGAAGCCACTGCCAAAATCAACAAAGAAGCAGCCTGAATTGCCTTGACCCTATAGGGTAAGGCAAAGGTTCAAACCAATCCTAGTGTATTTATCAAAATCTTTGGCATTTTAAAACAGGAAGGGCAAGTCGCTATGCACAGATGGCACAGAGTTCTTTTAAACTTGAAATCCACACGGTAAACACATACAACTTTATCTGTCGATATAAAAAATAAATAAACTTGAAATCCTAAATCTTTACAATTTGAAAACAACCATACATGTATAGGTGTAAACACACTTCTATAAATATAATATATACACTTAGTAAAATGCTTTGTGAGACATATTCCTCAATAAAAAGGCCTTATTTAAAAAAATATGTGAATTAAAATCATTTCAACTAAATGAATCAACTAAAAGAGTATCAGAGATTCTCTTAAGTTAAATGTCAAGATGTCAAAGTATAAGCCACAGAAGGCTTATAAATCAATGACTTTAAAAGTGTAAAAAGAAAGTTACAGGTAGCTGAGTTCTACACATGACCCTTTTGGTGCTAAAAACATAATTTAAAACTTATCTCAGTTTCTCGATCTCTAAAATGGAGGACAATAGGACAAATGGTAAGAACAGAAAGATCAAAGGCATTAATAAGATATAAGAAATCATTTCAGTGCTTGAGGTTAAAGTGACAGATTAACAAAGTACAGTTACTATGAGAGTTTTCATAAACATGAAAGACTTGTATTTTCCTAAATGCATCTTGAATAGGCTACAATATGATTGAACTGGTAAAATTTGCTGAGTCTGGTAATCATTTAAATATTCTCTAACAAATCAAGAGCAGTAGACAAGAATAAAATGTCGAACTTTACCTTGTGACGAAGACCCAACAAGTGTCTGACTCCGGTGGAGCCATAAAGGCAAACTTACAGAGTCAACAGTGGAATGGTGGAATAAAAACAGCTGCAAATTCTTTGCCACTTCTCCCACTAAATGTACTCTGTTTTCCCTCCACTTGAATCTGAGCTGCCCTTTTGACCAAAAGAATGTGGTAGATGTGATACTATCGAATGTCCAAGGCCCAGCCTTAAAAGATCTCCAGCTTTTGCCTTTTAAAATGCTTCCTATTTGAAGCCAGTTATCACGTAAGAAGTCCAATTACCCTGAGACTACCCTGCTGCCAAGTCATATGGAGAGACAGAAACCATGTGGAGAAGCACGAAGGTCCCACACACATAGTGACTGAAGTCTTCTTGAACCTTCTAACCCAGTCCACAGTGCAGCCGAAGCAGCCAAGTGAATGATCCCAGCTGATGCCATGTCGAGCACTGTGCATCTCAGCCTTTGTGAATTTCTGACTCAAAAAACCATGAGAAATGAAAGTGGTTGTTGTCTTAAGCCACAAAGTTTCTGAATAATTTGGTATGCAGCAAAAGATAATCAAACCGAAAGAACTATCACTATAATTGAGAATTCAGACATACTCATTGCTTCCACAATCAGAATAGGTTTCAGAAAAAGACATTAAGAAAAAACAACAGTGATTACCAATTCAAGAAAATATTACTGCTCTAAAACCTTCTTAAGTAGACAAAGAGCAATGTCAGTGAAGGTCATGTCAGTTGCTTTAATTTCACTCAAATCAGATACTGATACACTATTTTAGCTATTACTATTAATCATCACCATTCATCACGGGCTCTTGGTTCCTGGCAACACTCCTGCTTTGGCCCAGGCGCACCAAATCTTGATAAGTGCACTTAGAGCAGCCATAGTAGCAGCATGAGTCTGACCAGCATTTGGCTTTTAACAGTTCATCCTCTAAAATCTCATACAAAACCAAACAAAGAGGGCTTTGGAGGAAGAGCAGCCATTTCTACCCTGGGGTCCTCTAGACCAAGACTGTGATCAGGTCTGAGCAGATCCATCCTCGTATCTGGAAATTTAAGGATAGCAGACTTGCCACCAATCTATCTATTCTGGGATATTCCCTGCCAAGCCACTATTTTCTCATGTTTGCCCCAGTGAATTAAGATGTCCACGACATTTACATCAGACTTCTCTGAACATCAGACACCCTAGCACTTTGACCTGGGCATTTGCCACATCTGTCCTGGGAGCCAGGGGACTCTCCACGGCTGCCCATCAGTTCATGCTTGAAGAGTTAGTAGTGAACATAAAAGAGCACAGGGAGAGAGTTCTGGTGCTATAGGAACTGACTCCAATTTAGAGGAAGATTTTTAATTTAACTTTCAAATGTTAATTAAATTCTGTTCATTTGGCAGCATAGTATCCATTGACAAGACAGAACTAGAAATCTAGGAGCAAGCACCTTTCTAAAGACTCAACAGCCTGGCTGACAATATGACTGTACTCTGCCACCCAAAATAGAGGTTATCCAAAAGTTTTAAAGGCTGAGAAATGAAGTAAATCTATTTCTGCAAGCATATTCACACAAGGTATCTGGTCTGGAATATTGAAAAAAGCAAGTTTTACTTTAAGGTATGGAATCCTCACCCAACCAAAATATCGAATGCAACAAATCCTAAGAATAGCCTAATTTCAGACCTGGATTCAAAATAGAAATTGCATCAGTCTCCTTGAAAATCCCCTCCAGGTCATGGATCAGTACTAATGATTTTGTGGATTTTCTTACCTGACAGCAAACTTCAAGCTCTCTGTGCATGAGGTTAATTTTATCACTATTTAAACATTTATGTGGCAGTTAACAAAAGCAAAATGATTTTACATTCTGTCTCTGTTAATCTCCAGAAAAAGAAATCAAGGCACTAAAAAAGGTGAAGTGACTTGCTCTGGGTGTCACTGTCAGTGGAACACAGTGTAATAAGAACCCGCTGCCCCCATCCACAGACACTGCTTAGCACACCAAGGGGTTGTCCATTTCGGCCAACAATGGTTAAACAGTTTTGTTTTGAAATGAGATATGAAAAAACTAGATTTTTTTCAGAATCGTAACATCTGGAGGATGGGCTTATGCAACGCAATCCTCATATTTCCTGTTATGCAGAATTCAACAAGAAATGAATATTTTTCTGCTTCTAGTGTACTTCAGTAGTCTTAAACACTTGAAAACACACAGCCCACGGTATGACAGACATGTCACCAAGCAGGTGACATTTTGGAAGGTGCTGCCACTGCTCAAAAGGGCAAAAACATGTATTTCTATTATCACAGTTTCAAAAAGAGTGTAAAATTGAAAAAGGCGTGCAACGGTGTGTGGTCACAGGGCTGACAACCAGGGGAAAACTATGACACCCTGTTGCTGTGATAGCGATAGTCTTGTCTCCTCGCTGTCTGTCTCCAGACACAAACATGCTGAGACAAATGAGCCTTCTGACTGAAGGATGGGTTCTGCCTGCCAGGGAAAGCCCAGGTTCCAGTGGGGCAAATTGGTGCAGTGTTTGGAAGATCAGCAATTATTTTCCTTTCCAAGATTTAATACATAAGAGAACATTTTACTCTTCAGCAAGAAACATTTCCCATTCAAAGAAACAATGAAATTCAAACCTAAATTCTAAATACCTGTAATTCATTCATCATATTATCCCATCATCTTCATTCAAGCTGTTACATGCTTAACTACAGGCATCTGTTGTTCTCAATCATTTCATTCTCCAGGAATGATTTTTAACCCAAAGAACATTCCTCCAACAAATGTATGAAAACTAAACTCTCCCTATGCGTAAAACTCTACATGGAAACTTAACCAAAAATCTTCTGTCCTAAACCCTCCATATAAGTGAACATTAAACATTTCCTAGCCAGGGCTCCCCTGCGTTACTACTTGAACAAGATCTTTAACACAGAATTTAAAGACAAAATATACATTATTGCAGGCTCCCTCTTACTTTACCAGAGTGAGCACTCTCTTTTGTTCATCTTATTCCCCAGTACCTAGCACATAGCTGGTCCCAATAATGTAACACTAACCCGTCATTAAAATATCTGTCATATTGGAAACCAGGCCAACAGGCAAAACATATCATTTTACAAATTTTCTAAAACACTCTCAACAAGTTTAAAAATCCTTTTTTCCCCTGTTTTTATTCCTTTATTATCCACCATCAAAGCCTGTCTTGTTTATTTCACTATTAGACAAACTTCAAGCATTAATAATATAACCCATAGACTCTCCATTAGCCTACAAAATAGTTTACCTGCCTTAGTCTCGTCAGTCCTGTTCACTGCTACCACACTAATCTTCCTTCATTTCATCATACCCTAATCAAAATCCCCAAAGGTCCAATATCAACCTACAGCAAAGGTCCTCAAACTGCAGCGTACGTAAGAGTCACCTGAAAGACTTGTTAAAACACAGACTGTAGGGCCCCGCCCCCAGAGTTTCTGCTTCAGTCAGTCTAAGCTAGAGATAAAAATTTGCATTTTTAATATGTTCCCAGATAATGCTGATGATACCCGTCTGGGAAATATACTTTGAGAACCACTGGTCCAAAGCAATGATTCCCAAATACAGGATCCTAAGCAAATGCATCAGGATCACCTTAAGAGCTAAAAAACACAGAATATAGTCCTTATCCACAGCGCTGCTCATTCAGAAGGTGTGGATGAGGCTAAGAATCAATCCCTAGGTAAATAGATTATGTAGCCAAGATTGGAAACCATTAGTCTAAAGATAAACCACAAACCACTTAGATGACAAAGCTTTCCACAACCTGCACTCAAATCTACCTATCCAAGTTTATCTTCTAGTCCACAATACGAACCTCCAGTTATAATTAAACACCTTTTCGTACTTATCCCTGAATGTCCTGGTTCATTCAGTCCTTTTGTGCCACTTATTATTATCTCATTAGCTTTTCCACCTATCTGGAGCTCCAGGTCCCATTTCCTCTACCTCCAAGAATCAATTCATCACCAATCTCAAAAACTTCTCTTGGTCTATTCAACATATCTCAGAATGATTATATTATGTATTACATCAACTACTGTTCTTATATTTAGCAACATTAGTTCATCTGTCTGTGTCATTAGATATCCAGTTTATTCATGGGTTTATAGCCTAATATTGCACAGGACTGTGTAATCTGAAAGAATTCTGAGGGAACTGGAAAAGACGGGAACCTAAAAACCATTTAAAAGTTATATAACAATTTACATTGTATAGCAATAACAATATAAAATATTTACATGAACCTCTTATTCAAAAAATGCCTTATTCTCAAATATATGGATTGATAATAAAGATGAGTAGAATAGATAGTTAAGGAACAATCAGCAATAGATTAACTGAAGTCATGACTACGGTCATTCTTCTAAAACATGTTTAAGAAAAAAAATATGAGGGCAGAAAAGTAGATAGCAAAGAGGGGAAGGAAAATGGAGGAAAAGGAAGAAAGGAAAAAGACAAAGAACACTGTCATAGCTTGACCTCAAACTGATTAAACAAAATACATGAAATGTTATCTCTACGTTCCACCTCTCACCTTTTATTAGATCAGTTTTTGTTTTATGTTCTTTATCTGTAAACTAGCTTAAGTCATTGGTACATATATGTATTAACATGAAATAGCAACAGTATTGCCAAATGTATAATTAATTTGGGGAATACAAGCTTCTGACAGATATAACACATAATTGATGCCTCTATTGAGTCTTAAACACATATTGTCTACTTTCCCTTAAACTGTAAAATTTCCAAGGATCCACAGAAAACCAAAGATATGAAGTCCATGAACCCATGACAAAAATGTCACTTCTGGAAAGCAGATTAGTACCGAGCTGCCAAGGGATGGAGGGTATAGAGAGTAGGGAATGGTGAGTGACTGCTAATGGATACAAAGTTTTTGGGGGAGGTGAAAATGTTCTAAAATTATATTATGGTGATGGTTGTACAACTCCATAAATATACTAAAAACCATTGAAATTTATACTTTAAATAGACAAAATTTATGGCATGTAAATTATATATTCACAAAGTTGTTTAAATAAATATATAAACAACTAATTCATTTCATAACTTGAAGATAGGATCCCCAAATCATTTATTTTAAACCGTATGTATAAAAGATAAAACTCATTTAAAAAGACAGAAACCCATATTTTTAATGATTTTTACATTTCAGTTGTTTATGTGTGATGGAAATAAAAGTTGCTAAATTTATTACATCATTTTTAACGATAATGAGTTTTTTCAAAAGTGTAAGAAATATATATATTTGACAGTTACAAAGTAAGTAGAGGAAGACATATATCTTTGTCCATAATCATAACTAAGTCTTCATGATAGTATTATTAATAGGATCCTAATAGATTTAATAGTTGTTTTGAATATAGAACATTAGTCCAAGTTAGCCATATGTTTGTATAATATGTTTGTATGATATGTTTGTATAATACCAGTTATTTTTATTAGCATTTCATGACATATGTTTTCATTCTTATAATTTTTTTTTTTGAGACAGAGTCTTACCCCATTGCCCAGGCTAGAATACTGTGATGTCATCATAGCTCACTACAACCTCAAAACTGCTGGGCTCAAGTGATTCTCCTGCCTCAACCTCCCCAGTTACGGGGACTACAGGCATGCACCATCACACCTGGCTAATTTTTCTATTTTTTGTAGAGACAGGGTCTCGCTCTTGCTCAGGCTGGTGTCAAACTCCTGCCCTCAAACAATCCTCCCACCTTGGCTTCCCAGAGTGCTAGGATTACAGGCATGAGCCACCACGCCCAGCCCATTCTTCTACTTTTAATCTTCTATTTAAAGTATATCTTTTAAGCCCAAAATGAGAAATTTGTATTAAAAAAGGAATGGGGTATATTTTTCAGAAATGCCACTGTCATAAGAGGAAAAGACAGACTATGGAAATGTTCAAGTTTAAAACAAATGAAAAAGACAAATGCCACTGTGAAAAAAGAAAAAAAAAATTACTAGAAATGTTCATATGTAAAGGAAACTAAATGTAATACCTGATCCTAGATTGTTTTCCTACTTGAGGGACCCAAAAACCCTGCTATATAGAACATTATTGGGTTGACTAATAAAACTAGAATATAGACAATGGATTATATAACTTGCTGTCAATTTTTCAGAGAAATGTGTGTACATACATACATACATACATACATACATAGTTAACAATGTGGGAAAATGTTAACGATAGCTGAATCTGAATAAAGAAGTATACAGGTGCTCTTTGTACTAATATTACAACTTTTCTAAAAGTTTGAAATTATTTAAAAACAAAAAAGTAATAAAATAACATAAAATGCATCTCTTAGAAACAGCATGGTTGGGTCTTGCTTTTTTTGTTTTTTTAATCCAGTATGATCTCTGCCTTTTAATTGGAGTGTTTAGTCCATTTACATTTAACATAATTATTGATATGGCTGGTATAAGTCAAATATCTTTCTGTGAGTTCTATTCATCTTATCTTTGTTCTTTATCTTTTCTTTCTTCTTTGTTGTTTTTCTTCCTCTCCTGCTTTCTTTTCGATTAATCAAATATGTATTCATTGTTCAATTTTATTCCATTTGATTTTTAGCTATATATCTATTTTACAATTTTAATGTTTGCTTTAGGGATTAAAATATGCATCCTTACCTTATTATAGTCTACCCTAAACATTATGCCTCTTCATATATAATGTAAGAAACTCACAACAGCACAGTGTCATCTACCCTACTCCCATCCTTTGTGAAACTACTGTCATATATTTTACTTTCAAATATATTATAAAAAACCACATACTATTGGTTTTGACTTAAGGAGAAATTAATATTCTTTAAACAAAA
The DNA here is from genome assembly GCA_963575035.1 of Avahi laniger. Lineage (NCBI taxonomy): Eukaryota > Metazoa > Chordata > Mammalia > Primates > Indriidae > Avahi > Avahi laniger. The sequence goes on from CAUYSK010021629.1 coordinate 8,634, forward strand.
TAAAGAAATTATGAAATGATAAAAAATATTTTATTTTTGCCCACATATTTACCATTTCTGGCCCTCTTTATTTTTTCCTGTAGATCTGAATTACTATCTGGTATTATTTTCCTTCAGCCTGAAAAACTTTCTATAACATTTCTTTAAGTGCAGTTCTAGTGGTGACAAATTTCTTCAGCTTTAGTTCATTTGAAAATGTTTCTATTTTACTTTCATTTCAAAGGATATTTTCAGTTGATACAAAATTCTAGATTGACAATTCTTTGGTTTTTCCAGCACTTTCAGGATGGCATTCAATGATTTCTGGCTTGCATTGTTTCTGATGAGAAGTCACTGATAATTTTTTAATTGTTATTTGCCTATAGGCAACGTTTTTTTTTCCTCTATTTTTTAGATTTTTCTTTGGTTTTCATAATAATGTGTCAAGGTGCTGATTTTCTTTGTGTTTATCTTACTTGGAATTTATTGAGCTTCTTGTATCTGTGGGTTTGTATGTTTCAAATAATTCAGAAATTTGAGGGTCATTATTTCTTCTGGTATTTTGCTGGCCCAGTCTCTCTGTCCTCTCTCCGTCTGTATCTGCAACCATACAATTGTTAGACTGCACAATATTGTCCTAGAGGATATTATGACTTTGTTCATTTTGTCTTTTTGGTCTATTTTCTATCTGTGCTTTGTTTTCTTTAGATTGATCTCTCTTCAAGTCCACTCATACTTTCTTCTACATAATGTAATCTCCTGCAAAGTTCATCTGGTGAATTTTTCATTTCAGATATTAATTTCTATCAACTTTTTAATTCGAGTTATGAGTCACGACTTTTCTGAGGTCACAGCTGAAATCACAGGATGTTCTGCAAGCTCTCCCCTCACTGTCTGGTCTGAACAACACCACTTCTGAGCATTTTATAACTTCTGAAACCTCCATTCAGCTCACAGTCCCACAGCAGCTGTTTTCTGTTAAGTCTTGTAGTGTGCACGGCTTCGTATTTGACCAAAGGGCTAATAATTTGGCAAGTGTCCCCAAGGAGGATGCAGGGATGAATGTAGAGCTCATCTCATGTGTTCTCTTCTCTCAGCTGATTGCCTGAGTCCATTCGGTTTTATAGTTGCTTATAGAAAAAGGTAACATCATCATGACCAGAATTAGAAGTCCCTAATTATAATGATTTTTGAAGTAGCTTTAAAATCTATTTTCTTATTTTATCCTTAAAATAAACATATTACATGAAAGGCAAACATATTTCCATAGGACAGATTAGCAAACCAAGAAACAAATGTTGAATAACCAGCCTCCAACCCATAAAGATATTTTATCTAACACACAAATATTTAACAAGCACCTACTTTGGGCACATGGTAACTGACCAAGCAGTAAAAAGAAAACTCAGAGAATATAGTTCCAACCCATATTATTGCCACTGAACCATCAATAAAGAACATACATACCAAAAGATGTCTAATGAATGAATAACCAAAAATCATTTAATCTACTAGGTATATGTCTCTATTCTCAAAAATGACTATAATTTATATTCATGATTTATTTTTTCCTGCAAAGACTCCTATCTGCCACGCAAGTAACTTCATTCCTACATAGCTACAGTTTTCAATTCCCTACATATACTTAATTTTTTTCATATTAGTAGGTGTATCTAACTAAGTCATTTCTGTTGAGCTATGTCAAACTTGCTTCAGCTAACTCTTAATTGCATTTCTAATTTTCATCTGGCCAAATCAAATATCATTTGCTGGCACACAGAGAAAATATATAATGCAATTTCTCGATATCATCTCAGCAGCATCATACCAAACAATAATATTATTCCTCTAAGCTTCAACAAATCAAAGTGATATATTCATACCTTACACATCTATTATCATCTCTCAAAATAAGCTCTTGACCTGCTATTTAACCCAATATATGCAGAAGCTGGCTATCAGGAAATAGTTGACAAAATTAAGCTACATATATGTTTATAAAATAGTGTTTAAGAACATTTTTGTATTTATTACCTTAATGCATGACTAATTCCAGTGAAGTAAGTACATCACAACAGAAAGCCAGATACCATAAATATTGAGAATCTGCTCCTATTTTCAAAGTCTGGCAAAAAAAAAAAGAGATTGCTAAAGGTTTTTTTGAAGATGGTAGAAGTTAATGCTATCAGCAGTATGGCCTTTAAATGGAAGCATTACTTTTTCACCCTGTTTACGATTCTGAACATTTTAGATGGTGGATTTTTTTGCTGCTGTTGTTCTAAACTGCTATTCTGAATCACAATGACACCCTTTGTAAAAGGCCCTCACCTGCAGAACATCTTGGATCTTCATCCACACATCTGCCATATCATACAATTTGATGTCTTCCTGCTGGGTCAGTGGAGTCACGACAGCGTCCTGCAGGTATCCCAGGACCACGGAGTGTGCAGTGGCTACAGCATTAAACTTGTCAAACAATAACTCCAGCAGTTCTAGAAGCAATCTAGAGACAAAAACAAACAAATAAATAAATAACATTCATACAAACACACACATACATACAAATAGATAGATGGTTTACACTGGCCTGCAAGAAAAACATCAAACTAAGGCACTGTATTAACAGTTTACTACAACGTAAATAGCACAAACACCAGATTTAAACAGGTTTGATTTCAAGCAGTTGTACGATCTAAGCAACTTTTTGAAACGTATCTAAGCCTCAGTTTCCTCTGCTATAAAATGGAAATGATATAAGAATTTAAAAACCAATTGTAACATCCCTAAACCAGTAATAGCAGCTCAATAAACACATTTCCATTTTAACATACTTCAGTGATTATAATACTACTATTCTGTATTCACATAAGCAACTTCTCCAAGGAATTCGGGCAATCTTTTTCAGACAATAGCTCAGATGTTACATAGAATATGCTATTCTCTAGCAATAAATTGGGCACTTTGGTAAGGATATTAATCCTTTTAGTCATGGAAAGCTATGCTTACTATCATTCAAATGTATGGCCTGAGCTGCCTGAAAAGAAATACACATCTGCCAAGCAATCTGACTTTCACCATGGGGAGCAGCTTAGGCATCCACATTATCTCATTTATCATAGCGAGATATGCTGGACACATATTATTACATCAGTTTTATATACTCAAGGACACAAAATGAGGTTGCAAGGCAGCTGGGCCTAGAACGAAAGTTTATTTCCACGTCAGTGCATTTAGCCACCTACCTCTCACTACAGCTCTAGAATGTAGATGTATATTTAGAAATAACTCAGAGCTTTATGTCACAGATGCAAAGTAATTCCTCTACCGCTGAGCCCTGCAGCTTCACTGATCACCCAAGCCTGGAATCATCCTTTCCTCCTCTGAACTTGCATAGTATTTTATCCTGCTTTTAAGGAACTTAAACATGTGGCTCACATATGTGGCTCAATAAATGTGGGTCACATTTATTTATATAGAGATATTTTACCTCCCTTCTCCATTATTAGCCTTTCAGGGTAGGCACCACCTTATATATCTCTGCATACTTAGGAGTACTTAGAACAATGATCACCAAATATGTGCTGAATGAGTTTGACATGTATACCATGAACAAATACAGAAAACCTCGGAATGTGAGCTTTATTGTATATTGTGTGGCTCCCCGTTTATAGTTCTTAAAAAGACTGATAAACCAACCTGGAAAGCAGAAAAGAAAAGCAGAAGAGCTTGTCAGCAGTGTCAGTTAACAAGAGTTTATTACCATAAATAAGAGGTTATAACTACAATCTCACCAAAACGTGCAGCATATTATCTATTCCTATGGCTTCTTTACTGCCCAATTATTGTAATTAATGTGCCCACATGACATTCCATAACTTTCTTACGATAAAACCCTAATATCTATTTGACATTGTAATTTAGATGAGACAAAATCAATAGAATTAATGTAGTACTTCCAGTCTAGAATATACATACATAAGCCAGAAATTACACATTGTATTTATAAATAGAAGCCATTCTACCCTTTGAATGATGATATTTTTTAATCTTTTAAAGGTCAATTCATATTTCTACTCACATATACCTTAAATAATTCTTCCTTCTCATTTGTGTTATCGGAGAACTCAAACATCAATAGAAAGAGATACAAAATACAGAAAGATGTGTCTAAACATAAAAGCTGAACTAGCTAATTCAGTATAAGGAAATGATCTGGATAAAACTGGTATCTGCTATTACACACATCAATAATTTAATCAGTAAATGCTTGATTAAGTGAAGGTTCTACTTTTCCAATAAATATTTATGCTAAGTATGTAAGACTGTGTGGTCCCCAAATACAAATCTACAGACCATAACATATTTTTTCAGTGGTGGATGGCAAAATAAGAAAAATATGAATGATACATTGACTTTTCACAAAGCTAATGAATTTATTTAATTTTACATTTTTTGTGCTCTCTTGGTAGGAAAATCTCAGTTATATTCTGTCATGATGGCAGTTATGCTGCCAAATGTCCTTAATGAACAAAATTAAAACTTGATAATTGTATATTATACCACAGCATTTTCTGAAATTATATTGATCCATGGCATTGAGAAGCCTGAGGCACACTGGTGTCCAATGTCCCAATGGCATGAAGTTCTAGGTACAGGATTGTAAACCAGCAACAAAGTTTTAATGGAAAAGAAGTGGCTCCTCTGTTAGGGGTACTGTTACCTGGTTATCTCCAGGGCCAATGAGCTCCATGACTGCACACCTTGTCTGTCTGTCAAGAACAAGAGCTGCTCAGGCAACCAGGAGCAGTGCCCCATTTAGAAAAGAAACCCAGTGGAGAAATGAGGTGTAAGATGAGATTCACAGTAACTATTAACATTATGGAAATAGCCACGCCTTGGAAAAATGCTGACTCATGGCCAGCTTCTCCCCTCTTGGAGGTTCAAGGCCAAGACAGTACTGTTCCTGTAGTGTGGCCATCATAGCCACAAGATAGGCTATACAGGGAAGAGAGAAGGGAGGTGTAATAGCAGCTAGGAAGAGACCAGAAGTGGGGAGACTCTACTTGCAGCTGTACCTATTTTGAGACCTCTACCCATTTCAAAGAGAAAGAAGTTCTCTGTTGCCTTACCAAAGCACAATTATGCCATATTATTAATAAAATCTGCAGTTATAATATCAAAATTAAAACCATTTATACTTCAAATGATACCAACAAAAAAATGAAAAGGAAATCCACAAAATGGGAAAAAATATTTGCAAATCATAGATCTAATAAAAGACTTGTATCTAGAATATCTAAAGAACTCTCACCCTCATGATAAAGAAGGCAATTGGATTTAAAAATGGACAAAGGATTTGAATATACATTGCTCCAAAGAAAATATGCATGGCCAATAAACAAACAAAGATGCTCAACATCATTAGCCTTCGGAAAAATGCAAATCAAAATCACAATGAGCTAGAATTTCAACCCACCAAGATGGCTATAATCAACAAGATAAACAATAAAAATGTTTAGTAAAGATGTAGAGAAATTAGAACTCTCATACAGTGCTGGTGGGAATGCAATGTGGTACAGCCACTTTGGAAAACAGTTTGGTAGCTCCACAAGACATTAAACATAGAGTTACCATATGGACCTAGTAATTCCATTCCTAGCTATATACCCAAGAGAAACGAAAACACACTTGCACACAAAAATTTATACAAAAATGTTCATAGCAGTCCTTATAACAACCAAAAGGTGGAAACAATTCACATGTCCATCAACTGATGAACGGATAAACAAAATGTGGTATATTCACACAATAGAACATTATTTGGCCATAAAAATGAGTGAAGTGCTGATATGTGATACAACAGGAATGAACCTTGAAATTATTATGCTAATTGGAAAAAGTCACAGAAGACTACATATTGTATGATTCTATTTATATGAAATATTAAGGGTAGGCAAATTTTGAGAGACAGAAAATACATCAGTGGTTACTTAGGCTGGGGTGGGTGGGAATTGACTGGTGAAGTATGTGGAGTTTGTTTAAGGGAGGACAAAAATGTTCCACAACTCGAAAGTGGTGATGACTGCAAAACCCTATGAATATACTAAAAACCACTGAATTATATACTTTCAATAGGTAAATTGTATAATATGTGAATTACATGTGAATATAGTTGTCTTTAAGAAAATGATAAAACAGTATTTGTGACTCTGAGTGAGGACAGGGAAGGCCTAACACCTCTCCAGCAGTGAAGAGGAAATACATAGAACAGTGAACAAGGAAGGTGGCGTCACAAAAGCAAAACGTCGTGAAAGCTGATTCCTTTAAATTCTTACTACCATGAGGACATTAACTTTCTCCTTTTTGTTCACTTGGTTTTTGTTGTTTATTTCTCCTTCTTACATAAGCAACATGTAAGAAACAAAAAATTTCCATTCTTTTCCAGCACTGATACTTTCTACACCTTTAATTATGAAAAATATTTCTCAACTTCTCCAAGTGTCCCCATCTGTAAAATTAAAGTATTAATTAATACCTGTTCTAGGAGCCTTGCAGAGCTACTAGAAGGATCGAATTAGAAAATAGAACTAGTTGAGGTAAATGGTACAATACTAAAGAGAGGGGAGGGTTCGGAATTCCTTCGTCATCTGGATTTCTCGCTTGACAACACTGAAGACGGTGATTACCTTTCCAGAGGGAGAGAGAGAGAGAGAGAGAGAGAGAAAGAATTAAAATTAAGTTAGAGATTTGGAAAGAGAATTGTTGGGTTTAGATCTGGATATGTTAAGTTTAAGGTGTTTGTCCTTAGGTATTTGGATATGTATGTATGGAGTTTAGGAGAGAAATTGATACTGGAAATTTAAAAAGTCATAAATATTTGAGAAGACGCAATCACTCAGAGATCATATGCAGAATAAGAAAAGCAAGCGAGGGTCAGAGCCCACACTCCGGGAAATAAAAGATGGTTAGAAAATATCTAGAGAGGAAGAAGGAAGCCAGGGGGCATTTAGAAGACAAAAGGATAAGAGAATATCAACAGAGTCAAAGGCTACAGGCAAGTCAAGTAAGGTAAAGAGAGAGAAATGTACACTGCATAGGCCACCAGTGAGTTTGGCAAAAAGCGTTTCAGTAGAGCATTGAAGGGAACTCAGCAGTGGGATGAGCAGCGAATGGCCGATAAGCAAAAAGAAACCAAAGTCAATCACATGCTGTACAAAGGCACACTGTTCCTCACCAGCATGTTCGCTCCTCAGAAAAGACAAGGAAAAAGGAAGAAGAATCTCGCCCGATGCATCAAAGAATAAAAAAGAGTAGGAATCACTCAAATAAACAGGATGTAAATCTGCACTAGTCTGGCCCAATTTAATGCTACCAGAAATAAACTGAAATATGTTAATATCCCTTTACACTCTCCAACTAACTGCCCACACAACACGAGATTGAAAAGCATTTGCCTTTAGCTGCAGACACGCTCAGGATGACCTGAACACACAAACCCCATTAAAATCATTCCCAATCCCACTGCCATCACAAAATATTTAATGAAAGTAGAAATAAAACATGTTGCAGTGAGCTGAGTTGCTTATATACTATTAGGATCAAGATTTTCACCACTGATCTAAAAGACGAAAGAATAGGCAAAATCATTAAATTACTTGATGATTCCCTAAATCGAATTGAATTATTAAATAGTAAAGGTCTAAGAACCTTAGAGATTTGAATTTCAATTAATTGTACTTTCTGTCCTCAGAAAAAAATACACACACATGCCCCTCTCACAGGTTATTTCTAAAGTCACAAAATAATGTGCAATGATACATAATACAGCATCACAGTTGGTGAAAGAAACTCTTAGTCCTGGGACAGCAATGCAGCATAAATGCCATTATAAAGCACGGGCATTAGAAACCTAGACTTCGACACCAGCTCTCTGCTAAACAGACTTTCAATACATCATGGGAATTCTCCAACTCTTAGGCTCCTCAGTCACAATCCCCTAATCATAAATTGATTGTGAGGATTATATGCAACCATGTATGGGAACGTACACTTAAAAAAAAAAAAAGCAAACTAAAAGTTACAATGAATTGACTTCTGTACCTTGAACGGTTACCATCTAGAGAGAACAAAAGGGAGGTGAGAGATATTCCAGATGTTCCCAAGGCCCACCTGCATCTGTCCTTCATACAGCTTTGTTAGTAAAGTCCTGTTTGTATTCTATAACATATATATTATCATTCTACTAAAAACCCCTTTTTGATTAAGCTAGTTCAATTTGCATTTCTATCACTTATGACCAAAAAAGGCCTAATTCACGAAACAAGAGCTGATGCCCTCATTCTTCTGTGATTCTACAGTCCCTCCAAACAAATCATAACAATGAACTGAAAGAAGCCACAAAATAACAGTATGCATAGCTTCCTGGGCCAGAAAGTCAGGGCAGAATTCCTATTTTATCCTTCTTTGTAACACACCTCTCCCCCAACACCTGGCCCAGTGTCCGGAATGGAGAAAACACTCACACTCAGTCAAATTTTGCGGGCAACTGAGTTCATAAGCGAAAGAACGAGCAATGCAGGCTGGCAGTATTAGGAGAAGTCTAGGATTAAAGATACTGACCTAGGGTCCTTCCTCTGCACAGAGCACACAGCTAAAGCAGTCATAATGGAGGAGAAAACTAAAAAACAAGGCTAAAAAAAAATTTGCCAGGCGTGGTGCACGCACCTGTAGTTCTAGCTGCTAAGGAGGCTGAGGCAGGAGGATCACTTGAGCCCAGGAGTTTGAGGCTGCGATAGTGAGCTAGATCATGCCACTGCACTCCAGCCTGGGCGACAGAGAGATTCTATCCTGTCTCTTAAGAAAAAAAAAAAATACTGCAATATTTATGTAAAATAAAAGTGTCAAGATGAAGAAAGTATTTATTCTTTAAACACACATTCAATTACCTGGCAGGTTTTAAAAACAGTCTTCTTACAGATGTAAGTAAAATGTTACTTATTCCCCTAGATCTCCTACTAACTTCCTACCCACAGCAATCCCGACGTATCTCATCTTCAAGTGCCACCACGAAAAAAAGGCAGAGGGCTAAGAAACAGCAAATGTTAAGGAACAGTCACAGTTGCACGAGCCAAGAAATATGTATGGTGTAAAGCTACATCATCAAGCTGTGAAAAATGTTCAATATTTAAGGTGAGATAAGACTATCTGAATCTAAATTTAACATCCAGGGAACCTTGAATTAGTCATTTGGCTGGAAAACCTGAGTTTGCAGCCAAGAAGCTGCCTTCCTTGGTCACGAAGCAAAGATACACACAAGGTAGAAGTCAGTTCTGTTCTACTATTTACCTGCTGAGACCTTAATATCAGGGTTCTATGTTTTCCCACTGACAAAGGCAATAATCACAGAATGGCTATTTGCCTACCACTATGCTCTAAAAGGTAAGAAAGCAGTGAACTCAGAGTTTAGATTTTATATGAAAAAATTAAAAGAAACTGATCATCTATTATACCAAAACGATCTTAGTTTTACCTGGCTACATCTCACACATTTTCTTAAGCTCAGCTGAGCTAGTATTTTTCATTTCAAACAGGACATAGATCCCATTTAATCTTCAAGGTTATCCAATATCTACTTTTAAGGAAGAGAGATAAGTTTTACCACTTATTAATAACCATCTTCATGTAAAAAGAAGTTACTATTTGAAGAGTGCTGACTAATTCTCCATCTGCACTATGAAAAGAACAGGAAAAAATTATTAGTAATATAGAATGAAACACAGTGAAAATAACAAGAATACTGAGCTGGGTCCTGACTCTAGCCGCTTCCTTCCTTCCTGTGTCACTTCCTTCCTTGTCAAGTCAGGTTCCTGGATTCTAAAGAGATGACTTCAAACTTCTAATTCTGATGTATGGTAAATTAGTGGCTAAAATTAGAAAATAAACCCAGGCCCTCTTTCTTTCAATTGAAGTATCAGTATCATTCTTTCAAAAGCCTGTCTCTCATTCCAAAAGGAGTATTTCACCATAGCCAAATGTTGAAAAAATTATCCATAAATCCACTTTACAGAAATAACAAAAGTTAAGATTTTAAGTGCATATTCTTCGTACTTTGTTGTCTATTATTCTTAGTACTAGAATGTACGAGGTCTCTAGAGGAATTGTTTCGCTAACTAAATTTGACTCTCAAGTGAGCTAATTAGCATCCGTTTATTCTGTGGCTGCTTAATCCGCCTCTTAACACATCCGACTATCTCCGAGAGACCTGCTATCACTCACGTAGGGGGGTGTGGACAGGAAAATGGATATGCCAGTACAAATATTGCCCTTCTGAGGAAAAAGAAAATCAGGCCCAGGAAATGAGTTAGGCACATTATCTTTACATAAGCCAGAAAGCGAACTTACATAGTAGAAAAAGACCACTTCTAATCTTGATTCTACCACCAACGAACTGTCAAATTATTTATTTCGACTTCGACATTTCTCTGGGTAAATCTAGGATTAACAATAATTCCCCTGCCTGTGATAAGGAGAGTGGTGAGGCCCACTCAGGTGAGATACCAGATGGCAGATCGCTTTGCAAAGCATGAATGTTATAAAGCTGCAAAGCTCCATGATGTTTGTGATGTTAAGAAGAGTGTTCTCAAACTTTAGCATGCATAACAATCATCTAAAGCATAGAGAACTGTGGGACTGCACCCAAAGGTTCCAATTTACTCACCCCCTCCATGGGACAATTTGCAATTCTCTCAACTAACATTGGTGCTCTAGCTCCTTAGACCCACTGTGAGTAGTGCTAAAACTTTAAAAAATATTACTTCCTCTTATTAAAAAATTACCTTCTTTGCATCTTTTTCTTATTTATTCACTCATTAAAATTCTTATGCATTTGGTATGTACCCATCCCTAAATCAGGCTGCAAATGCAAAGTTAATCCCCATCTTGTGAACTCACAGATCAATCTGATTAGAGACCACAGCAAGGGGGTGGACTAGGAGCTAGAGAAGCCCAGGTAATAGAAACCCAGCCTGAGATACAAATGAAAGGGCTTTAATCACATATGACAACACCCCTGCACATCACCAAGGGCAGAGTTTCATTTGACACAAGTTTTTTGTTAGTTAGTTTTCACAATGAAAAGATCCAGTGTCAGTTTTGAACTTGGAGCATCTTTTATATTATGACACTAACAAGTGCACAAATATGACAAGACCTAAGGCAGCTCCCACTATCTGCCAGATAGAGAAATAGCCTTGACACAGCATAAGGGCTGACATCTAAATACAGTTATAACAACCCATGAAATAGATTTTGTCTATTATTCCTTTAACTGGTCAGGTCTCTGGTTTGAACCTGCTGTAGTATATAAAACAGGAGAAATCAAGAACAAATTTTTTTTTTACTTTGCCAAATACAAGCAAAGATTTATGAAGTGGTCATACTGAGTAAGCTCTCTAGCCTATTCAGCCAAGACACCTTTTTCTAAAGACTACAATCAAAGGACAATAAAAATTCAGAAAAACAGCTCTCCAAGTTCATGTTTACAAAAGTACTATAAACATTATTGACATTACTAATTCACCTTATATGCTAAGGAGCTATTATCAATTAATTTATTTAAGTCTTACTAGAAAGTAGATAGACTTGGGACCTTCCATGGTAATGAGTTGTATATTTTAGTTAACAATTAGAGTAATAAGTCCCATACGTAAAAGAATTAATTCCTTTCATTTGCTCTAAAAATATTTCAGTAAAGCTGCAGGGGATATATCCTAGTTGAAGAATAGTGGAATTTCTTCTATATGTCCCTGGTTCAACCTATTCATCCCCTTCAATATTTAATAGTTGGGTATATTTAAAGTGTGTTCTCACTGATACGTGTAATCAAAAGTAGAGATTTAATCAAATGGAATCATAATCACTGAAGTTAAATTTACTTGCTTCCCGCTTGCTTTGATTCGAATTAACTACTCATCTAAATTACATCGAGGCCCTTCCTGATTCCAAGCATGTCCAGGTGCTACCTGCAGCGCTTGGGAATGGCTACAAGAAGCCACAAGGACAAATGCTTGACCTTGCTTCAGAGCTGCTCTTAAATGACTTTTCTGTAAAATAAAATGACCAATTCTACCAAGTCCCACATTTCAGATACTTAGAAGAGTAACTAATACAGAAAGAAGAAATGCAAAGGAAATGCTACTTATGTGAATAAGAAACGCATGTCTGACTTCAGCCATAGGTATAAAAGAAATCACGAGCAATATTTCAATTATTTCTCTTTCCGTAGACACTGTACTTGTACTATAAAACTAACCTTGGGACCTGAGCCTTTATAGTTTCTAACAGATAAAAACCACTTTATAACAATGCTCTATTATATCGGTATGTCCTCATCCTGAGTTCTGGAATCCAAATTTTAAAAATATATTAAAACTGTATTTTTTTCAAATTTTGGAGCAATAATTCAATATATTTCTAAAAGCCTACATTCTTCATAGACTGAGAAGGCAGAGGGGTGGGACAGAGTTTTAGGAAATGAGGCAAATACCAACCTTGAAAAGCACCATGACTATAAAGTAAATGATTCAGTGTTAGAATTGCTCAGCAGCCATGCAGCTAACACTGACAATCAATTACATGACAGATAACACAGGCGGCAGAAACAAAAGGGGTGTACGATCCCTTAAAATACAGCGTAATAACTGTCAGAGCTATTTAAAAGTAGTGTGGCCACACCTTCAGAGTCCAAATGTATCAAAGATATAAACATTAAGAATGAGACTATATAAATATTACAAAAGTTTGGAAATTTTACTTATAATCTAAGAGTGGGGAAGATCTAAGTTTCACACAAAACCCAGAAGCTATACAAGAAAACACTGATAAATATAGCCTCATAAAAATTAAACAAATGTCTACATGCCCAGAAACATCACAGAATCAAAAGACAGAAACTAGGGTGGGGAGGGAAGTTGCAAAATAAATCCCAAAGAACTAATTTCCTAAATACATAAAGAGTTACTGCAAATCAATTAAAAGGCAGACATACTAGGAAAATACAGTTCATTGAAAAGGAAATAAACATTATTTGAACACTGTACTATTGAAAATTTCAAACATTAAAAAAGTGAAGATAATAAGATAATGAACTACCTTGTACCCATCACCCTTCCTTAGGAAGCATCATTTCATGGTTTATAATATCTGTATCTTCATCCACTCTCAACCCAAATTATTTTGAAGCAATACATCCAGATATAACACAGATATCATGACAACAAATTACTTTTATACAAATGGAAAGAAGTTTAACTTCACTGGTAAGAAGAAAAATGCAAACCGAAACCATCTTGGAAATATCATTTTTCACCTCTCAGACTGGCAAAGATAAAAGGATTTGATAATACAATCTGTTGGCAAGGGAATATAGGAACTCTCAAACATTATCCATGACATGAAAAATTAGTATCACCTCTAAGAGAAGCACACTTGGCAATAATCAAAATTTAATCAACCACAGAAGTCAGCAAATACTGGGAATACGGCATATCGAGAATCTGGCTGCTTTCCTTCTCACACCTTAGATGTCGATGTCGTGCTAACCGACCAACTGCAAGAACAACTTGTAGGTGCTACCAAATGAACGAAGCTCGACAACTGCAACTAATATAAAGCAACAATAAAAGCTGCCCCACTTCATTATTTTTTTTAAAAAGCTACCTCCTAAAGCCCAACTACCCAAACTAGATAAAGTACCGCCCATGTTTACACGCTTTCATAGCACACTTTGCTTATCCTCTATAAATATTACATTTTGGAATAACATAGTTATATGAGGGTTCCCTAATCAATGCCTTTCTTCTCCTTTAAATTCCATGAGGACAGAGACCACGTCTGATTTGCTGAGCATTTTAGCCCAATGTCTGGTCCACAGCAGATATTCGATACATGTGGAACTCATTCTTGCATTCAACAAATATTTATTATGGGTTAGGGGGGCACTGTGCTAGATTCTGGAGATATGGTGCTGAACAAAGCATGCTAGTTCTCTCTTCTCTTTGAGTCTAGCGGCAGTCAAGAAATAACCAAACACACACAGATATACACATATATATCATAAAAAAAACCTTAATGAACAATGCCTACTTGGTCTAAAACAGGTATTACATTTTTTCCACACTAAAATTTAGTTTTGTGAACACTCATACCCCCAACGGGCATTTTTATTTCTAATGATTTCTTGTGATTAAAATAACTTGAATAATTTAAGTTAATTTATAAATAATTTATTTTTCATTATAATTTAATATAAGTTATAAAATATAGGGAGGAAAAAAAACCTACAACCATACTACCCAAACACAACTACTTTTAGCATTAAAGTATATTTCTTTCCTGTGTTTTCCATGAGTTTTTTCAATATCACTGCAAGCACGAAACATGTAATGTTCTCTGCTTTTCATATCTGACATTTAGTCTTCCTTCTTCATAATAGAGGTCAATGAAAATGGTCTCCTCCTAGAAGGAGGAAAGGCCTCCCTGGCAGTCATGGCTCCAACTCACCCAATCCTTTCTCCCTCTTGAAGACCGAGTGTTCTACCAAAGTGGAGCAGGCCTCCAGCATCGCCCCCTGCAATTAATTTTTGCCTTCACGTTTAAACAGGTCCATTTTCAAATAGATGGAGTAGTTGCCTCACACCTGTCAATCATTCTCTTTTTCCACATTCTTTTCTCTTCCGTATTCTTAACAAGATATTGCATCTTTGAGAAGAATGTTTTTTCTTCCATCTCTTCCTTGTGCTTTTCCTATTTGTTAAATATTACAGAACTTCTTCCAGCTTCTTTGAAATAAAAATAACATGAAAATACTCATGAGCTAGATTTTGGGAAAGAATCAACAATTAGGCAGCAGGAGTTGAAGAAATTGGTTCTGAAAAACAGAGGCTGCAGGCCACATTCACCATCTGAAGCTAAAGACACTGCCTGTCTTTCCTGGGGAAATAATGGGTAGCAGGTGGTTCTGGTAAATTAGCAAGTCACATGCTACCCTAATGTTTATCAAGTTGGCAATAATAGAAGTTGAATATTTTCCTTTAGTAGAAAGTGGAGGTTTAAAGACACCAATAGATTATGAATTAATAGAAAAGACAAAATATTTCTCCTATAAATAGGCAACAGATAGTTTGGGAGATCAAAAACAAAATAAAATAAAATAGTAAGTAGGTCACCAAAGTGATTTTTAAAAACTGGCTGGGAATGTATTCTGGCTCTGTAGGAATTGAAAGCAAGACAGAATTCACTAGCCTGGTTACTTCTACATTTCTAGCAAAACAGCACACAACATTAATTCTCTTTACATAAAGACAAATGAAAATAGGCCTGCAATGCATCACAACCAGAATATATTTAATATGATGATGTTGAACAATGAAACTGTTAGGGAAAGTTACAGTACTGGGATCTCGTCTTAGAATAGCTAATGTTTTGGAACAGGCTATTTCTTCGGAGGGTGAGGGAGAAAATGTGCAATATACATGTTGGGGAGGGAAGACTCGTGGTTCCTTTTGCCTATGCTCCAACTTGAAGAAAAACAATAAATTCTTATATCTTTAGTCACAGGGTTCCTTGGATGGTAAAAATAATAATAATAATAATGCCAAGTACTGTGATTTTACTTCTCCCTGAAATATTATAAATGTCACCAACACCTTCCTAAATAAAGTTCAAAGCACACATAGCACCACACAAGCTTCAAGGGATAATTTGACAATATCTTTTCTAAAATTCCAATAATCTAGAAACAACAATGCTGATCATTTTTTAATGACTGTGATTAATTCAAGGGAATTAATTCTTTTTTTTTTTTTTTTTTGAGACAGAGTCTCACTCTCTTGCCTGGAGCGAGTGCCGTGGCGTCAGCCTAGCTCACAGCAACCTCAAACTCCTGGGCTCCAGCAATCCTACTGTCTCAGCCTCCCAAGTAGCTGGGA
>CAUYSK010021630.1:0-40385 GCA_963575035.1 Avahi laniger
TGTCCAATTAATTTCTTTCTATTTTTAGTAGAGATGGGGTCTCGCTCTTGCTCAGGCTGGTCTCGAACTCCTGAGCTCAGAACGATCCGCCCACCTCGGCCTCCCAGAGAGCTAGGATTACAGGCGTGAGCCACCGCGCCCGGCCTGCACGAGCTTAATACATTAGTCAAACGGTTTCCTGCTGCAAAAACAAGCTTGTCTTTTCTCCAATATAGACTATTTTTTGTTACGCTATCAAAAGTCTCCTTCACTCCTTTTTTGCCCCTTTCAGTGTGTTCCTTCCCTCGATTTCTCTCTTTATTGTCTTTGTGAATTCAATCTCTATCCCCTTCCTAGCCACTGTCACCATGGTGAACCAAACAGAGATCCCCCTAACCACAAAGATGGTCAAAGAAATACTTTCGACATCTGGGTGTGTGTTCACCCAGGACAGACAAGGCACCCAGCTGCTTCTTCCCTGATCCCAACTAAAGTTACCAAGAGTCAGTCAGTCAGAACGTAGATAAACACAGTGCAAGAAGCGTCAGGAGAGCTGTCGGACAGAGCCACAGGAGGGGACAGACACGAAAAAGGCAAAATCAGAAACAGGGAAGAGTGGTGTCTCCAGTGACACAAAGGCTGACAGAAACAAACAGGGAAGCTGGCCTGGAGGGCCAAACTGGACACCCAGGCAAGCAGACTGGACATCAGAAGTTCAGGAACCCAGCCAAGCAAGGTGTCACTACCAGGATCTATACTGGCAGCACAAAAGGAGCTTAACACAGTACGCACCAAGCATGGCTCTCTGCGCGTGTCTTACTAAAAGAGCAACCTTGTGGAGTAGAAATTGGGTAGAAAGGCTCCAAGGGCAGAGCAGTGCCTGTAGTTCTGCCAGGACCAAGTGACTTTGGCAAATAATTGCAAACAATCTACTTTACCTTAATGAGTGGTATGATAGTTTTAACTGATTGACAGCTGACATCTCTAATGTTCAAGGTCTTGTCACCCAAGAAATTCAGTGGTAAATGAATAACAAAATACTAAGAATTGTCATTAAAGGGGAGAAAAGGCACTCATGTTGTATGTAGACCACTCTGGTTGTATTTCATATTGCATTTCACATAATTCCATGATATTCCAAACTTGTACTCTAATGCCAGTATGTTGAAGGACTTCATTAACCCTCTATTAATGAAAAGGATTTGTTTTCCTTTCATCAGCTGTCCACAGATACCTCCAACTCTGGGAAGACAGTATCCAAATACCACTGAAATGACTTGCAACCCAATCGCTTCCTTAATTCAACACGCTCGCTAATGTTTCCATAGGTAGTGAATTTTAGACTTGGTCTTCGAAGAAAAAACTGCTCCTAAATGAAAATAAAGAGTTAAAATTCATTAAACCAAACAAATCTTTGGAAATAAAATCACAATATCTAACATGTGAACTAAAAAATCCCTCCCGATTTCCCCTGCACAGGGAACAAGGGCAGAGACACACCATGGGGCCTCGGATTTGCTGACCCAGCACATGGCACCCACAGGCTGTGCCACTGCACCATGACTAGTGGCACAGCGGGATCCAAGGGGACTGGGTCCTGCTTCTCAGGAGCCAAAGAACCACAGCCACCTATTGTAATGCCCCTTTCTCCTGCTTTCTCAGCAATACTCCAGGAACCTCTCACTCCCTGGACCCAATCAATACTTTCATCTTTTCAGAAACGGGGGATGTGCTGGGGGAATGGACTCGATAGGCAGATAGTGGGGTTCCAAGCGCACCTCTGCTGTTAATTATCTGTGTGACCTTGGGCGAGTTAGTTGAGCCCTCCCATCTTAAGGTTGTTGGGAGGACTGAACACTTTAATATGTACTTGCAGAGGCCCTGGGAGAGGAAGGCTGGCACAGAGTGTCGTGTCCGTGTTGGTCATTGTTATCACCACCCCTGGTTAGTTTTTTGTGTGCTCTGACTTAAGGAAGCACCAGCAATGAATGTCCAGTGGACTCTTTTGGCCCCGCATTAAGAGAAGTATTCTAAGTAGACGGAAGCCTCTTAGAAAGCAGAATCCTTGTCCTTCCATCTGTATATTCCCAGTGCCTGGTGTACAGGCTGGTACTAGTGTTGAATGATAGAGTTTGTTTATCTAAATTTACACATTACGGGCATACCACGTGGGATTCTCCCTGGGGATCCTTGCTCGCTGTAGGTCTTTGCCACCCCTATATGCCCAGGGCAGATTGGTGCAGAGGATGGGCCTGAAGGTGGGGGAGGGTGTCATCATTCTGCAGGGAGCAAAGGCAGGGATAACCTTAGACAAGGTCTCCCTGTACAAAGCCCTCTCTTCTCCTGGCCACTCACTAAATTTTGCAATGTGGTATATCATAGAAGCCATTGATTTTATGGTTAACATTTCATGCTTTTAAATTAACTTTTTGGCACTATATGTTTTATGAAAGTCAGAAAACCACTCAGAGTTATCTGTGTTCAATTCAACCATCTAGATCCATGATCAGAGCTCACAGGGAAAAAAATGAACAAACATGAAAATAAGCTCAAGATCTCTTGTAATAAACACAATTTTGAACAATAAGATACCATTTTTTAGCCTATCAGATTAGAAGTATCAGTTCAGTTATAAGCACTGTGGGGCAACAGGCACTCTCACAGACATCTGAAGGCGGTGCAGAGGGCAGCGCAGTGAGGTCCGGCTTGGATACTACCCGTCAGGATCTAAAATGCATTAACTCGTGTCCCAGCAAGTTCACGTCTTGAAATTATTCCAAAGATATATTTGCACAAATATGCAAAAAGACATGTGTAAAGAATGTTCATTTCTGCATTGTTAAGAAATAACAAAAAGCCAGGATGATCAGAATGGTCATCAACAGGAAATATTTACCAATGGGATTGGTTTTAGTAGATCCATTCAAAGAAACTATTTAAAAGAATTGGATATGCTTCTATGTTCTGATTTTGAAAAATGATTTGAAAATGTGTTTTCAAAATATACTAACAAGTGAAATAATTTCAGGACAAAATATTTTGCAAATCTAGTTATGAAAAAAAAGGGTATATTCTTGTGCACATGGGCATGTTAACAAGCAACTGCAAAGAGTAATTTAGTGATTACTTCTGAGCAGTAGACCTATGGTCTTAGAACTTACTTTTCACTTCATACTCTTCAGTACCGTATGACGTTTGAAAATGAGCATGTTTTACATTTTTTAAAATATCAGAAATATAATAAATATATAAAAAGAACATGAAATATAAATGTGCCACTTAATGGAGTGTTGAAAAATCAACCGCAGTAACCCTACGTCAAGAAATAGAACATCACCAGTGTCCCAGGAGCCCCCTTTATTCCCTTTCCCGATCACAACCCTCTCCCTCAGTTTTAAATGCCGTCCTGATTATGTATTCAGGTATTTGCATCTCTTTCTAACTTTGGTATGTAATTATGCACGCACACATTATGTGGTTTACTTTTACTCATTTTTAACTTCACAGAAAGAGAATAATACAGTATATATTCTATTGTGCTTGGCTGCTTTTATTCACCATTACATCTCTAAGATTTATCTGTGCTGTTGTGCTGCATAACAACGTTTTGGTCAACGATGGACCACATATCGATGGTGGTCCCATAGGATTATAATATAGGTATTTTTACTGTACCATTTCTATGTTTAGATACACAATACTTACCCTTATGTTATGGTTGCCTACAGTAAGATGTGTAAGAACAGTGCAGTAACATGCTGAACAGGTTTGTAGCCTAGGAGCAATAGGCTATCCCATATAGCCTAGGTGTGTAGTAGGCTATACCATCTCAGTTTGTATTGTGTAAGTGCACTCTATGATATTCACACAATGACAAAATTGCCTAATTGCATTTCTCAGAACCTATGCATGACATTAAGTGACACATGACTGTATATCTACAGTTTGATAATTTTCATTGCTGTTTAGGATTACATCAACTAAATCTAAATCTATCACATTTATCCACTCTACTTTTCTTTTTTTTGAAACAAAGTCTTGCTCTGTTGCCTGGGCTCTAATGCAGTGGCGTCATCATAGCTCACTGCACCTCAAACTCCTTGCCTTAAGCAATCCTGCTGCCTCAGGCTCTGGAGTAGCTGGGACTACAGGCTCACACCACCATGCTCAGCTAACTTTATGGTTTTTTTGGAGAGATGGGGTCTTGTTCTTGCTCAGGCTGGTCACGAACTTCTGGTCTCAAGCAATCCTCCTGCCTCGGCCTCCCAAAGTGCTAGGATTACAGGCATGAGCCACCATGCCTGGTCTATCCACTCCACTCTTGATGAGAGTGTACAGTTGGGTTGTACAGGTGTACAGTTGACCCTTGAACAACGTGGGTTTGAAATGCATGGGTCCACTTATATGTGGATTTTTTTCAACCAAACTTGGATTGAATACAGTATTCCTGGGATGGAAAACCATGAACATGGAGGGCCGACTTTTCACATACACAGGTTCCACAGGGCTGACTTTAGTATGGATTTAGTGTGCATTTTAGTATATGTGGGATCCTGGAACCAATTCTCTGCAGATACCGACAGACGACTGTATTCAGTTTTGGCTAACACAGTGATATTTATCCCTATTAATGTTCTTGTGTCCTGGTCCACAAAACGATGTATTCCTATAGTATATATACTGAATGGAATTAATTGATCATAGGGTATTCATATCTCTTACTTTAGTAGATGTTGCCAAACAGTTTCCAAAAGTGAGTTTGTAATAATTAACACCCCCATTAGCAGTGTCTGAGAATTCCCATTGCTTGCCAACACTTGGTCTTATCAGACTTTAAAAATTCTACCAATCTAGGTGACAGTGTTGAAACAGATCATTGAGGTTTTAATTCACATTTCCCTGATTACAAAATAAGTTGAACATTACTACTTTCATAATTTGAAAACCTGAATTAAAGAAATATAAGATGAAGAGCAGGACATGTGCTATCACAGAGAGATTAGTATACATTTCTACCCGTTTATCTGAAATGAGGTCTTGTTGGGGTTTCTTGTCCTTATTTGCTTGTATGTGGCTTCTGGATAGATATGTACCCTTTTAGGTCTTGGCAAGGGGCTTAACTCTTGGGGAAATGCACAGATGGAGGGGCATAGCTTTGACATAGAATCTGAATTGGTAGAAAAGAGGTAGTGGAGGTTCTCCATGGTCCCCAAACCAGCAGCATCCACATCACATGGGAAATTGGTAATGGAGGGAAAAAATCTAAAGAGTTGCACGTAGGGATGGGGCAGAGAGAGGCCATTTGCTTCTGGGCTTTGGCAGTTCCTTGGGTGGGGCGGGGAATAGATCTAGGCAAAAAAAAAAAAAAAGGCTTCTCATGTTGGTTGATTTACTTCTGAGAGTAACTTGAGTTTCCCTAAAAATTAAAATAAAAATAATGAGGTGCAAGAGTAGAAGCTTAGAATTAACTACCTGAGAATAGGTTTAGGGATGGGTTAATCAGAGGCTGGAGGGAGAACCATTAATTTAAGGGAAACAGAGAAAAAAACAAAAATTGGATCTGGACAGGCAGCAGAAGGCTTCTCCAGAGCAGGCCCGCTCACATCTTTCCAAATCAGAGACGTGTTCCTCACCTTATACTCATCCAGCCAAACGTGCGCCAGTCTTAGATAGTTACGTGTCACGGCTTCTGAGATTTCATGGTTTTTGGAGTCTTTCTTACTGATATGTCCTACTCGAGAGCAGGGGATTGTAAAGAGCTGGCCGCCGCACATCCAGACCTAGGCATACGAGGAACAAGAAACATTAATAATGTATTTTTGTTAGTAATAGGGAACTGCTGTATTTTGTTACAAACATAATAATAGCTAATATTTATTATGTTTCTTATTTCATTTAATCCTCACAGCAGCCTTATAATGTAGATACTGTGATTATCCCCATTTTTCAGATGACGAAACTAACACATAGATTGATTAAGAAGTTTGCCCAGTGAGATGGAAGTTAAGTGGCAGAGTGCAGCGTTCAAATTTAGGAAATCTGACCCAAGGGCTGGCACTCTGAATATTCAGCGATTCTGCCTTTCTCCTAACTAAGTGCAGGTATTGCTGGATGGGGGCAAGTAACAAGAGAAATGCTGATTGTGACTGAATTCAATTATTTGTCTATCCTTTTTGTACTTAAAACACTTCATAGCACTTACTTCTTTTTCATCCACTACTAAGAGTCATTTTTGTTTTGTTCTGTTTTTGAGACAGGGTCTCGCTCTATTGCCCAGGCTGGAGTGTAGTGGTGCGATCATAGCTCACTGTAGCTGCCAACTCCTGGGCTCAAGTGATCCTCCTGCCTCAGCCTCCAAGTAGCTGGGACTACAGGAGGCATGGGCTGCCACACCTGGCTAGTTTGTCTATTTCTTTTTTAGAGACAGGGTCTTACTATGTTGCTCAGGCTGGTCTCGAACTCCTGGGCTCAAGCAAGATTCCCACCTCAGCTTCCCAGAGTACTAGGATTACAGGTGTGAGCCACCATACCCAGCCTATAGTAGTTATTTTTTATAGCTTTTTTGTTGTTGTTTTTATGACGCAAAAATAAAATATGGCCATATGAAGACTCGGCAAATATAGAAAAGACACAGAAGAAAATAAAATTCACTTCTTGGCCTGACATTCTGAGTTAGTCAACATTAACTCAGGTATGTATGTAGACACACAAATACACACAACATTAAGAGGACTTGCTTTCTTCATCTGACGTTATGTGAAATGATTTTCAAAGCCTTACATTGTTTGGACATTTTGGTATGAATAGTTCCCAATTTCCGCCCAGCCCTACTGAGCTGGGAAGCGGGAGCTGGGGCCCAGCTGTGTGGACGTTAGCACTTTAGGTGATTCTGAGGCACACTCGAGTCTGAGAGCCACTGTTTGAATTGATTGAGACCAGATGCCCCAGTTTTATAGACATTTTCTTAGGAAATTCATTTAATTATTTCAGGCAAAGTAACAGGAAATTAAGACCCTCATCGAAAATAATCCTCAGAAGTACTGCGATGAGATCTGTCAGTCAGTCAGTCAGAAGGGATATTAACGAAAGAAACTGGGAGAGTAGAACTTCTGAAATAACATGAGACCTAATGACTGGTTCAACCAACCAACGTTCTTTAGAAACTGTATGCGCGCTTTGCAGCATAACTTTGCACCTCACTCCATCAAGAGGTGGAGTTTATTTCTCCATCTCTTGACTTGCATCTTGGCCTCATGATTTGCTTTGGTCAATGGGACATCAGCAAATATGATGTGAGCAGAAGCTTGAAAAGACTTTGCAGCACGGTGGGACTTGCCTTCTTGCTACTCCTGGGAACCACGTGAATGAGCCTATCACCTATCTCAGCTTTCAAAAGAGTTTGAGCATCACTTCCCAACCACAAAAGGCCCCCGAACTGGGAAGGAATGGATCTATAACCCATCTGTGCACAAGCCAGGTGAGTCGACTTTGTCTGTGCTACAAGAGGATCAACTGCTTGAGATCTCAAATGACGGTGGCCTTAAAAGTATGTTTGTGACAACTTCAAATCTCCATCGTTCTGGATTAAAGTCAAGGTGGAATATCTTGAGATTGCCACCAAAGCACTGAAAAACCTGCTTCCATTTCCAACATCCTATCTTTGTGGAGCAGGGTTTTCTGCCGTGACAGCAACCAAAGGAGGTTGCAGAGTAGACTGGACATAAGCAACACACTTCAGGTGTCACTGTCTCCCATCACCCCCAGATGGGACCATCTAGTTGCAGGAAAACAAGCTCAGGGCTCCCACTGATTCTGCATTATGGTGAGTTGCATAATTATTTCATTATATATTACAATGTGATAATAATAGAAGTACGGTGCACAATAAACGTAATGCATTTGAATCATCCCAAAACCATCCCCTCCCAGCCCCGGTCCCTGGAAAAATTGTCTTCCATGAAACTGGTTCCTGGTGCCAAAAGCTTGGGGACTGCTGATATAAGCAATACCAGCAGGAATCAGCCTTTCTGGCCATGATCGGAAGAACCACGTTAGTAACACAACAGATTATGAAAAATAACAACTGTTTATTTTAAGCCACTGTGTTGTGGAATAATTTGCTATACAGAAAAAGCTAATTGATATGTGAGCGGGGCATTTTTTTCCTAACACTAGCTTTATTTATTTAAGTAAGTAAGACCTTCCGCCCACTTGGTTGCTCATTCTGGAAGCTTGGTGTGATAGATGAAAATCTTTTCCGGGAAACATTAGCTTACTGTCTATCCCTCACCTTGGGGCAGAGTGTGTTTCCCTGACACACTGACTTTGGGCTTGTCTGTTCGACATGTTTGGCCAATGGAACGTGAGCACACATCATGCATGCAGAGGCTTAAATATGCTGTGTGGTTTGGCTTGACGTTTGAATTCCTGCCATTCAGCGTGAGCAGAATATGCTCCGAGTCGCTGCTGCTGCTAGAATGATGATCGGAGCTGAACCCAGGCAACCTGAGCCACCCTGGCCAACCAGGGACTGGTGAAAGGAAAAGGTAAGTGCTTACTGTTCTAAGCCACTCGGTTTGAGGTGGTCTGTAACACAGACTCATGGAGGCACTAGCCACCAGATTCCTAGAACCCTGAGGAACAGAAATCCTGAGCAGATGGGCCAAGGAGCATAACCCACTGAGGCACTGGAGAGGGGCAGTCAGAGCGGGAGGAGGCCACGGGAGCTCGCCTAAGTCTCTGGTACGTAGCCGTGTGAAAGTTTGCTTCATCCTTTCTCTGTTGCAGAACGTGGTTTGTTCTCACATCACAGCATCCAAGGGGGTTAGCCACCTTGGCAAAGTCTAAACTGGCGTGGATACCTGAGAGGTTCCGTCTGGGGCTGAGGCAGAGAAACGGGCTTGCCTAGGGGGCAATCCTTGCAGTGCGAGGCAGGGCCCTGGTTCCCAGAGCAGCGCGCCTTGCCAACCTCGGGGGATTCCAGGATGGAGTGCAGGTGCTGGGGAGCTGGGAAAAGCTGAGATTGCAGGTTGCCAGGGGCTGTTTGAGGCCAGCCTCTGCTTTGCCGGGGAAATTGAAGTGCAAATTTTAAAGCTCAGTTCTGAGAACCATTCAGAGGTGAGGAGTGAACCTGAAGATCTGTGGGCACCCAGCGAACCATCACTTTCCATAAGCAACGGTAGCCTCTAGGCTCAGGGCAACTAAAACAAGTTCAGAGCACTGGAGGCTCCCTCTACAGTGCCGGCCTCAGCTAAGAAGTGACTTAGAAACAGGGTAGAGCTGGTGCATGGGCGGGGAGGGTCTGAGGGTCTCAAGACGTGAAGTTTAGCAGATAGCACGAGACAGGAAACAACAGGTTTGAAGCGTAGCACTTACTATATTCTGTGAATTTGGGCAAGTTATTCAACTTCTCTGTGACTCAATTTCCCCATGCTAAATAGGAGATAATGGTGGTGCCTACCTCACAGGTTTGTTATGATGATTAAATGAGTTAATGTCTATGAGATTTTAGAGCAGTGCATGTCAGACTTTATAAGAACTCGTTTAATAAATAAAATATATTTTTATCCTTTACATATAACTGAAATGCTGCTTCTTGAGGGAAGCCATCGAGGATACACATCCCTCCCAAGACAAGGCTGGGTTCCTCCTTTATAGGATGTCATAGCAAGTCCTCTATTTCTCCATTGTGTTTATCAAAAACTAAATAATCTCCCTCTACTCCAACAGAATGAAAGGTTCCAGACATCAGGAACCACTTTTGCATCGCGTGCTGCTGTATTTTAGCACTTAGCACATAACAGGTGCTTATTAAGTGGTGTTGAATGAATGCACGAGGATTGTGTCTTCTGAATGCCCAGTGTGTGGCGCCGCTTGACTCAGAGGAGGTGCTCCTTCAGTGATGGCTAAATTCAACTCAAATAGGACTCTCAAGAGATAGCCTTACGCTAAAACTATAGACGTCGGTATCGTCACCATACAGTGTTTGTTACAGCCACGGGAGGTGATGCGGGCATGCTCTTAAAAATATTAACATGGGTGTGACACAGACCCTGGCCAGTCAGAACAAATGTGCCCTTCCCGTTGCTGTCCCTGTAGTTATTGGAACATGGGAAAGTCCAGAGAGGCTGGACCTGGTAGCCGGGCTGCAGGTGGGAGGTATTCGGCTGGCTCAGAGCGCAGGCTCCTTCACGCCAGATACAGGAATATTGTACTGTGTTAACAACCAACATGGCTTCACGGGTGCGACATGGCTGGGTGCCAGCTCTGAGCCTTGCAGAGCAACATGGGGCGAGGAGAGAAGTGGCAAGGGCGGAAAGTGCGGGAGCACGCGAGTAAGAGATGGGAACCCGCGGGGATTCCTGCGAAGGAGACAGAGAACAACCGAGCAGAGGAGGGGACCAGGAATGTTGTCCTAAATCCCAAGAAAACTTCTGGAAAAGATAGCTTAGTGTCAAATGCTATAGTGACCTCGAGTAGATGGAAGAACAGGAGCCATCCATGAGGGACATCAGTACTAAACTGGTGACAGTTCCTGGAGTGATGTCACAGGATGCGCCTTCACATCCTGAAGGCCTTCGAGGATGTTGATTTACTAGAATAAGGAGTAAACGAGAAAGGAAGAAGTATATGCAGGTATAAAGATTATTCTTTTCTCGGGCAGGCGTGGTGGCTCACGCCTGTAATCCTAGCACTCTGGGAGGCCGAGGCGGGTGGATCGCTCAAGGTCCAGGAGTTCGACACCAGCCTGAGCAAGAGCGAGATCCCGTCTCTACTAAAAAATAGAAAGAAATGATCTGGACAACTAAAAATATATATATATATAGAAAAAATTAGCTGGGCATGGTGGCGCGTGCCTGTAGTCCCAGCTACTCGGGAGGCTGAGGCAGGAGGACTGCTTGAGCCCTGGAGTTTGAGGTTGCTGTGAGCTAGGCTAAAGATTATTCTTTTGTCAGGAAAGACAAGGTTACTTGGTGTGGCTTGCAACAGCTGTCAGTGTCAAGGGGGTGCCTTAGCTATCTCTTAATTTACATATTTGTTTATAAAAAGACATCCAAGCATACTTAAAAGATACAAAGGGTTATTAGTAATGGAGCAGTTGAAAATATTGGAGCAGGGATAATTAATACATTTGAATAATGTTAGTTGTCACTTGCTATCTGTAGAGAATGTAGATCCAGAAAAAGGAATACACTTTTCAGATCTACATTTATCATTCGCAACATTGATTCTTTTCTGGTACACAGTGTTTATTAAATCATTAGGTGCCAAGGTGGGTAAAGCCCTTATGCTATATTCTCAAAGAGCAATGCAATTAAATGAGAAATAATCAACCAAACAGAATAAATAGTGCCAAAGGCATGGGTGTTATAAAGTAATACCTAGATCACAATGGAACTCAAAGCAACAAAACAACAAACTTACGACATACTGCCAAATAGGGGCTTGGAGGAAACTATTAATATATTGCTCTAGATATTTCTATATGCATAATAAATTATTTGAAACATTATGAGAGAAGTCTGTGCTTAAAAGAACTTTAAAAATGAGCAAATAACCAGCCAGAAGAAGGATGGAAAATGGAGATAAAATAAAATCCCAAACAGAAAAAGATTGGGAAAAAAATCCCACAACCACCAAGACAATAAAAAAAGAATCCATAGATAGGTTAAAAATATGATATTAATTCCACATACCATACATTAGAAATAAAAAACATATGGTAGAAAAATCTGATGTTTTACTAAATGCTTTCAATTTTTGCAAGGAGCCCTGTAAATTATTGATTGCATGTCACACTAGAATGGAACCAGATATGCATGGAGGAAATTGGGCATAATTACCACAGCATTCTATGTAACTTCAACTTAGATTTTACTCTCTACGTCCAAAGGTAGCTATTTAAAAAATGAAGTCAGGATTACCCTTAGTGAAACTTTCAAATTTTCTCCTACCCTTAGTGAAAGTTCCAAATTTTCTCCTCCCCAAAGATCCATGCCCTTGTCGTACTGTCCAATTTCATTGAAATAATGCCTGTATATAGCAAAAATTCCTCCAGCCATTACAGGTGACCTAGAAAGGGGACATAAGTGTTAAATTGATTCCACAGAGACAGTCATTATAGATTTTCCTCAAAATTATACTGAATATCAGTAATAACTTATAGTTAAAAACTAGAAAACAACCATATTAATATGAAAATTATCTCAATAAATATTTAAGCATATAAAATTACTAAATTAAAACTACAACTACCTAAAAGTAGGCGATGACTTTTACTTAGCTCTCACCAAATTGTGTAAACAATATATTCTAAGTGTTGTCTTGATGAGAGCGAAAATGATGTTTCGAATATGAATTTCCCATGGGGATGACAACGAATTGGGTCGTGGAGGTTAGCGCACTTCCCTTCTAAGGGCATTAAGGGAATTGTAATATTCACTTCGGGAAAAACCATTATGTCACAAAGCATCTTTTTTTTAATCTACCACTAGTGGGGCCCAGTAATACCAAAATAAGTGGTTTGAAAGCCTTTGCAAGTCCATCCATTCACTCATGTGTTCAAAAAAGTACCTACCGAGCACCTATGATGGTTTAGGGGTAAATCAGCAACTCAGCAGGCAAAGAAAGACCCCTGCTCACATGGGGCCGGGGCAGGAGCAGGGGGATCGGGGAGAGGGTGTTGAAAAACAGTGGGACCCTGGATAGGGGTACAGCAATGTAGGTGGTGAGATGCGGCCAAATTCTTGATATATTTTGACGATGAAGCTAACATCTGCATATGGGCGAGGAGTAGGAGGGAAAGAAGAATCAATGCTGACGCTGACCTTTTTCGTCTGACCACTTGGCGGATGGAGTTACCATCTACGGAGATGGGAAATACGGTGGGTGCAGCAGGTTTTTGGCAGGAAGATCCCATTTTGGACATATTTAAGATGTCTACCCAGCATGCAAGTAGAGATGCCGAGTAGGCAGTTGGATGCAGTTGGATACAGGTGTCTGAAGTTCTGAGAGCGGCCAGGGCTGGAGACGTAAATCTGGGAGGCATCAGTGTGAGACAGACGAGAATCACGACGTGAGCGAGTGGAGCAGAGGGGAGGACCAAGGGCTGAGTCCGGGTACTTCAACGTGAAGAGTTTGGAGAGAAGAAGAGGAATTGGCAAAGGACACAGGAAGGTGTGGTAAGTTTTGGACCTAGAAAAGGCGCTGTGCCCACGTCCCTTGGTCACAGAGACACCTGCATGCCAGGGAGCTGAGGAAGCCTCGTGTCATTGCTGGTGTGCGCCCAGGGCCACTGATGTGCTTGATTGCTGTAAGTTTTCCAAAAGTTGCTGCCTCTACATTTGGTGGTTACAGTTAGAACCATTGTAAGTGGCAAAAAATATGTATCTTCAGTTATGAGAGCTAATTAATGCCGTAGCTGATATCTAAATTTTTTCTTTTAATCCTTTAAAAATAACTTTTTCCTTATATACATTATCATACATTACAATTATATAATATATACATATAATAAGTATTTATAATATATACATATATAATCACAATTGGTATATTGACAAAATTTTTTATGGCTTAATTTTTATTTACCATAGTGAGAATTTTCCTTTTTAGTTAATTAGCCTTCAAAAACTTAACTTTTAATGACTATGTAATATTCTACAAAAATGAATATACTTTTTTTACCCATTTCAATAGTATTTGACATTTATGTTGTTTGCAGTCTTTTTACTAATATAAAGATTGATACAATATGTATCATTGTACTTATTTTTGATTAATTCTTTTTGGATAAATTCCAAGAAGTGGATTATTGTGTCAAAGATTAAGAATATTTACATGATTCTTTATATTGCCAAACCATTTTCAAAAAGGATATACCAATGTATATACACGTTAACAGTATATTAGAATTCCAAATATGTTATTTTGCAAATGCATATTAGGAATACAATTCCCCTATTGAATATCAATCACCTTCACATTGGAGCCTAAACATATTTTATATATGAAATATGAAAAATTACAAGCCAAATTTTTGTAATTGCAATACCATAGCTACTTCTTACTGAAAGTAACTTTATTTTAAATCATTTTGAGATGAACTCAAAAGAATGATGGTTTGGCTTTTTTATTTTTTATTAAATCAAGATGTTTACATGTTAAATTTTATTAAAATAAAGTCTATCTTTGTTCTGAAGTCTGTCACATTAACAGTGGCTAACATTTACATCGAGCAGACAACTTCTTCTGTGTCAGGCCTTAAGCTATGTGTTTGACAAGTATTAGCTCACTTAATCTCCTCAATAATCCTAAGAGGCATGTCTTATTATTATCATCTTTATTTTACGGGTGAGGATACTGAAGCTGAGAGAGGTAACTGGCCCAAGTGAGGGCTTCCTCAATGCAGCACTCCAGGTGCGCCATTCACCTTGTGGTCTTTGTGACACATCTCCTTGCAGAGATGTGCAGTGCACAGCTGGTGCAACTGTACCTGGCAGCCCTAAACAGCTAACAAATGATGGGGTCCCTACTGCAAACCAGGTCTATTTGACTAGCCAAAATAAAATATCACTCTTCAAAGGAATGATTTAATCCATATAGCACTGTGTTAGATATCAGAGAATCAGAGAATTATAGATCGTCTCTACATGTGAAGATAAATGTCAAATCACATCATATATTGAATACTAAGTGATTCCACTGACAATACTGACCGCAAGTGTTCAGGATTGGGGGCAAGAACCAAAGATGGTTAGGAATGATGTTATGAAAGATTTAAGATTTGTGCTCAGCCTTCTAGAAAAAGTAGGCCTTACAAAAGTAGAGAAGAAAGGTCATTTCAAAAAAGGGAACGGTATGAGCAAAGCAGAAGGTGCCAGCATGTGGATGCACGGAAGCTATAAGTCTGGAGCAGAGGAGAGATCCGAGTCATAGACAGTAGAAGGTGCATAAAGGAAGCTGCGTGTTATGACAACAACAAAGAGACTTTAAAAATAGTCAAGATTGGTGACATGTGCAGTGTGGGGTTTTAAGAAAATTACTGTACAAACAGGGAGACTGGAACGGGTGGGGAAGGGAGCCTGCAGGCCACGCTGTCCTGACGGTGTAGAGCTCCAGACCAAGGCAGCGCGGGCCTATGAGGACAGCTAGCAGAGCAGACGACGTGATATGAGCTCGTCGCAAAGGGCAGAGCTGCTGGAGCTGGTTAATCACAGGATTAGAGAGCAGGCCGTGGGAGATTTGGAATATGGCTACAGGGCTTCATGTGGGATCATGCTAACGACTGTATAACGCTCCATATTGTTCTAGCATAAGGTGCTAAATAATTCACAATTATGCCTTCCAATTCTTGGATAGTCTTTATTACATCCTTGAATTAGGAGACAAAGTTGCTAATCGAGAGTAGGGTGCTCAGGGCAGGGGCAGGTCTTAGGACTAAGGGACGTCATCAGGGTTTGGAACAGCCGCTTCAGGCAATGAGCGGATCAGAGATTGCAGGGCGGCGTGTGGCTGGAGACCGCCAGTGTGTAGTAGCAGCAGTTCACAGCTCTCAAAGTTTGGCAAAATACATCAGCTCATCGAGTAACAAAGAAAACAGACGGTGGAATTGCTTCAGTGTTGGAGGACTGCAGACGGACCGTGGCAGAAGTACGGTGGGATGTGGTATAGGGAGGTCCTGGCAAGAGGAGAAGTGAATTTATAGATCAGAAAATGCAGGCCACATAAGAAGAAAGAAAACCATGAGGGGTAGAAACAGTCAGAGGACTGGAAGTGCGGGTGATGCCCAAGGCAGGTGTGCGTGGAGCAGAGCAGGAAGCAGCCCGGGAGACGGTGGGTTGTGGCCAAAGCCTGGGCTTCTCTAGTTTGGAAGATGAGAGGTCTAGGAGATGGCTGAGCGTGCTGTTACGATGCATATGTTGGTTTCTGTCCACGGTTCCTGGCTCGTAACTCCCTTGTTGCAACGTTGGGGCGCTTTAGGCCTCAGGAGCAGCCTCGAGGATCAGAATCTTTCTCTCTGACCTTGTCCTACCCTCCTTTCCCCTGCCCACGGCAGGACTCTAATCTGATTGTGGGTTGTAAGACCCTCATTCCAGAGGACCCTGCCCTATGCCCCGGAAGAAGAAATGCTGCACAGAGCAGCAAAAAGAATCTGGACAGACAGGCCTTGCTGGGGTTTGATCACACCCTTTATGTCTAATCACATTTTGACTTTGTTGTCTCTGCTTCGATGATGGACAACCAATGAAGTCTCCATAAAAGGCCCAAAGGACAGGGTTTAGGGAGCTTCCGGAGAGCTGAACAGGAAGGTGAACAAGGACTCACCCACATGCAGGGAAGGTGGCACACCCAACTCCACGGGGACAGAGCTCCTGTGCTCAGGACCCTTCCAGACCTTGCTCTATGTATCTCTTCATCTGGCTATTTATTTGTGTCTTTTAAGACATCCTTTGTAATAAACCAGGAAATGGAAGTAAACGTTCCTTGAGCCACTCTAGCAAATCGATCCCCAAGAGGAGATTGTGGGATCCACAGTTTGAAGCCAGTCCATCAGCAGTTCCAGAGGCCCGGACGTGTCACTGGCAAGAAGGAGGGGTCAGTCGTGGGGAATGAGCCCTCAACTTGTGGGACCTGACACTATCTGAGGGTAGATAACCTTGGACTTGAAATAGAGGACACCCAGCAGGTATCCCTGTGTGCTGTGTGGGGGAAACGTCCACATTTGCTCACAGCAGTCTGTGTTGATCGTTGTGGAGTTTAGAGGAAAGCAAGTTTGAGTGTTTTTCCAAAGCACTGAGGGAATGATAATAGATAACAATTACAAAATAGCTAATGTTTATATATTCATTTAATTCTCATCACAACCCTGTGAAGAATTATTATTCTCCAGATTTTGCAGATAAGAAAATAAGGCATAGAGAGATTAAGTAATTTGTGTAAGATCACACAGCTCTAGCTAAATTAGAATAGAGGCAAAGGTCAAGGACCTGCTTAGCTATAGTGTTGGAAAGTTCACTCATGTGGTTCATGAAGCAAGAAGGTTAATATCAAGAGAAGAGAAGTGAGTCTGGTGCCAAAGTTATCAGCAAATGTAGGAAGTGACCTGAAGGAAGCCTCTTCTAAAATAGCCTCATAAATGCAGTTAAAAGTCACAACATTCAAATTTTGAATAATGAACTAAGAATTAAAAACAAATGCAATTATCCTCACATTTTCCAAGATTAATAATCTAGGAAGTCAGGTTCAGCTCAACCTATGAAATTACAAATGGAAACACTTGGGCAAATATTTTATGTATGAATTTGGCAAAGATGTCTACTTTTTCTGGGCGATCGGCAGTACCGGCCTGTGGTTCATTGATCAACATACAACTTGCTCCTAAGAACCAACTTCATATTCTAATGATGGGCATCTGAAATCAGAGGAGTACTAACCACAGTGGTTATCTGAGATGGGGTGAGATGTTCATTTTCAATTAAAGAAACTTAACATTGACCAAATTCTATTACTGTATTAAAGACTTCTAGAAATAAGTAACAAAACATTTGTCTTCATTAAGCCCAAGAAAAATTGAAGGAATAATCTCTGAAAGTGAAAGGTTTTTTTTTTTTTTCCAGGTTCTAATACACATATGCTATTTCTCCAAAACCTGAAGAAATCTCACCGGATTGGTTTAATAGGTCCATCTGGTCCATCCATCTCATAAGAGAAAACATTATCCCATTTAAATTGTAGGTTCCAGTCAAAGGCTCCCCTTACAACAGGAGAGGGCTTATATTCCAGGGTTGTCTCATCAATGACATCTATCAGAGGGCACACCACCATTTTGGGGTCCTTGGTGATGGCGTATAGCAAGGGCTCCAGCCAGCCTCTGTTCACCTCACAGTGGCTGTCCAGGAACACCAGGACATCCCCTGGGAAGGCAAGAACAGGGTACTGTTAGCCCACATGGATGAAACCTAGGATCACACAAACCAAAGTTTAGTGCAATGTGTATTGGTTGAGCATTTACTATGTGTTTGGCTCTTAGGTGCTTTCAGTTGGGTTGGCGGGAAACACGAACCATATAGTTTATTATGCACAAAAATGTGGGACGTCATGGGCCTGAGTTGTTCAGAAGAGGCCAGTGAACTGTGGGTAAGCAGGTGGAACTGAGCTGGGCCTTAATTTAAAAAAGAAAAGAAAAAAAAAGGGTTTTAGCTTGGCCTTGACTGATCAACTCATTTTAGCAAATTTTTACTGAGAGGATACCTTCTTAGGCATTGAGTTCGGTGCTTGAGATGCAAAGATGCATAATTATTTTTGCTGTTGAGTTCAACCTTTAATGAGGGCCTATTCTGCTTAGAGGACAGGGGAATAATTGGCACGGCCAAAGTAAAGAGTGTGTGTGGGCTCAACTTGGAAGGAACCTCAAAATTCAGGTAGCAGAGTTTAGATCTTTTCTATAGACAACATAAAATCATTAGGAAAGTATAAAACATTCCATGTTTGGATCAGAAGACTTAATATTGTTAACATGGCGATAATCTCCAAACCAATCTACAGATGCAGTGCAACACCTATCAAAATCCCATCTGGTTCTTTTTGTAGAAA
The DNA here is from genome assembly GCA_963575035.1 of Avahi laniger. Classification (NCBI taxonomy): domain Eukaryota; kingdom Metazoa; phylum Chordata; class Mammalia; order Primates; family Indriidae; genus Avahi; species Avahi laniger. The sequence continues at coordinate 18,574 of CAUYSK010021630.1, forward strand.
TTGATCCTAAAATTCAGATAGAAAGGCAACGGACCCAAATTAGCCAAAACAATCTTGAAAAAGAAAAATAAAGTTGAAAGACTCCCTGATTTCAAGACTTACGACAAAGCAACAATAATCAAAACAGTGATTACTAGTAATTGGGTAACTAGTTAATTATCCAATATTAGCATAAGGTCTCAGAGACATACAGACCAAAGAAATATAACTGAGTGTACAGAAATAAACCTTGTGTTTATGGTCAATTGAGTTTTGACGAGGGCGAAGAAAATTCGATGAAGAAAGTATAGTCTTTTCAATAAATGGAGCTGAGACAACTGGATATGCACATACAAAACAATGAAATTGGACCCCTGCCTCATACCATACTCAGAAATTAAGTCAAAAAGATCACAGACCTAAGGTAAGAGCTAAAACTATAAAACTCAGAAGATGCAAATTGACTAAGGGGATGGGGGAAAACAGGAAAAGAAAACTCAGAAGAAAACATTGGCATAAATTTTACGACCTTGGCTTAGGCAAATGGTTTCTTAGATATGACACCAAAAATATAGGTGACAAAGGAAAAAATACATAATTGGACTTCAACAGAACTAAAGACTTTTGTGCTTAGACAGAAACCATCAAGAAAGTGAAAAAATCCATAAAATGGGAGAAAACATTTGCAAATCATAAATCTAATAAAGGACTTGTATCCAGACTGTATAAAGAACTCTTACAACTCAGTAATAATAAGCCAAATAACTTGATTTTAAAATGGGCAAAGGATTTAAATAGACATTTATTCAAAGAAGGTATACAGATGACTACCAAGAACGTGAAAAGGTGTTCAACATCATAGGTCATTAAGGAAACATTAATCAAAATCACACCGAGATATCGCTTCACACCCGCTAGGATGGCTAGAATAAAAAAGACAGATAATAGCAAGTGTCGGTGAGGTTGTAGAGCAACTGGAATGCTTGCTGTCCAATGCTGATGGGAATGGTGAGTGAGAGAGGAGGAGAGAGGGGGAAGGAAAGTTCTTTCCTGCCGAGACCCGTGCTAAGATAGCATGGTTCCCTTTAAGCTGACTTCTCTCAGGGTGTGTCCAGCATGATAATTTTGAGGACCCTCTCCTTCCCATCCCTGTGGTCTCTTGCCTGCAGTTCCCACACCAGGCAAGTGCATTCTATTCTGGTGGCCCACACTCTCTCCTCAGCTCCTTAAGATTCGTGTTCTACCTCCAGCTTCTCCACTGCTGAGAGCTGTCCATCCTTCTGGATAGTCACACTGGACACCATCTAAGATGATAGCACTCTCACTCAAAAATCACCTGAGCAAACTCTGCCATGAATACAGACACTAACCTAGAAGCAAGTATCCTTGGCTTTGCAGCCAGCCACAGACCAACTAACATTAGTTCACTTCTCCTCAGCCCCAACATATGCCTAATTTTGTTAGGAATGGCTGAGAATGTGTTAAACCTCCAGTACAAGGAACTCATATGGAGTCCCTCTCACCAGGCTTTAACCAGCAGCTTTCCCCCAAATTTCCTCTAATCTCTAACAGTCTGACTCAATATGGCTGAGTTGTCTCATTGGTTCTCAGATATCTATTGTGAAATTTATCATGGTCACTCTGACAACTCACTTTGGAATATAACATCTGTTATCTTCTAGTCTCAACCAAAACTGAGCTAAGAAGTGTCTCATTTTGAACATATATAAATTTTTCATGCTATTGGCAGCACACAGTTTTACCCTTTGCATTTTCCACCTAAAATAGCTTCTATAATATTATATAACGTTACTAGCATTTTAAAATCATGTCTGTTAATTTGATAGGTGAAAATAAACATCTGGTTCTCCAAAGATGTAGAAATGGTTAACATGAAAAGATGCTCAACATCATTTGTCATTAAGCAAATACAAATTAAAATCAATGTGCGGGACACCACTTCACACTCACTGTGATGGCTAGAATTTAAAAAATGGAAAATAACAAGTTTTGGCAAGGATGTAGAAAAATTAGAACTCTGTACATTGCTGGTAGGAATATTAACGGTGCAGCCATGGTAGAAAAGATTTTAGCAGTTCTTCAAAAAAGTAAACATAGAATTACCATATGACTGAGCAGTTCCACTCCTAGGTACATACTCAAAAGAATTCAAACAAGTACACGTACATGCGTATTACCAGCAATACTATTTGTAACAGCCAAAAGATGGAAACAGCCCAAACAGCCATCAACAGATGAATGGAGAAACAAACTGTGCCCTATGACAGAATGGAATGTTATTCAGCCATAAAAAGGAATGAAGTACTGATACATCCACAATGTGGATGAACCTCGGAAACATTATGCTAAGTAAAAGAAGCCAACACAAAAGATCATGTGTTATATGATTCCATTTCTTTGCAATATCCAGAATAGGAAAGTCCATAAGAGACAGAACACAGATTGGTGATTGCCAGGGGATAGAGTGAAAGGAAAATGTGGAGAAACTGCTTAATAGGTATAAAGTTTCCTTATACAACAAAAAATGTAAACACAACAAAATTTAAATAAAAACAAAAATTTTACAAGTCTTTCTTCCTATATTGACTTGTGACATCTTCTTTGTCGTATATAGTGTACACTTGTACCCTTAGCATTTAAAGATTTAAATATTTGCAACTTTGACAATTTGAGTGATCCAAAACACCATAAATGTAGTATGACAAATTGCAAAATAACTTAAAAGTATACTTTATGCAAAATTAATATGGAATTTTTCTAAGTACTGATTTAAATTACAAAATGTGGGAACAAGCCACCTAGCACCTACATTTCAATAAAACATTGTTTTTCACTCATCATAAAGTATTTTACGGGGGAAATTTATGTGCTACAGATGCTCCTCAGCTGATTCACTCACAAGAATATTTTGTGGGAATCTGAAGTTCATTGTTAGGAAAAGTTGCTCTACTTCTATTGGCCTCTGTAATTACAGAAAGGATTATGCCATTCATTGTTTTTAGAGATAACCTATCAAGCATTCGTTTGCATTCTATCTAAAAACCATATTGGTTGTCCCAGATTCAGTCACCTTCTCTTTAGGGCCTGTGACGAGTGAAGGAATGAGGCCAAGCCTGGCTGATACAGGACTTTTCCTATACTTCCCTCCAAAGGAGATTTGTGGAGCTTGAACAGGTAGCATGGACCCTCAGTGAGCTGCTCACAGGCCCTCAGGACTCAGTACCCAGCAGTGTCGACAGCCGATGGCTCACAAGTGAGTCCTTCCTGGGGCCTGCCCTTGGCTGGCCGTGGCTATCATGCCCAAAGCGATGCCTCCTCCCATGGGAGGGCGGAGTGCACATCCAATGACTGGTTCATGCCTGGTCCCCTCACCTGGATCTGGGACCTCTCTGAACCGCTCTTGGTGGCAGTTCAGCACACCCGAGAGTGTGCTGCGCAGAGCTCCCTTCAAGAGAACCTGCTGCGAGGAGCGCATTTGACAACGTCCTGCTGCCAAAGCTCTGGGATCTACTGCAGGTGCCGCCGAGGTCACGCTCTCCCCGGGGTGCTCCCAACCCAATGGCCAAGCGCAGTGTGCGTGTTGAGGGGTATTAAAGGTGGGCCGCTCGGGCCCAATGCAGGACTCCTCCACCGGCCAACTTTGCACCCGGGCTCCCCGCTACCGGCCGAGCCTTTCTGAAAGACGCCCCACGCAGAAGCTCTTCGGGGTAAACCGACGCCTTCTCCCCCCCTTCACAGGCGTCAGGCCGGAAGCTTCTGCCCACACTACCTCCTTTCGCCTTCACTGCATCCCCCCAATAAGCTTTCTCTTGTCACTTCTTCGTGGGGCCCTGAACTTTCCCCGTCCTGGCTTCAGACTTGCCCGTGGCGGGCGCCTCGCCTCCCTGCACACCCGTGGGGTCACGCTTCCTCACTCTGCCTCAGAGTTTGCACCCAGGGAACTCAGCCAGTGACAGGGCTGACATTACGGTCCCTGCAAAAGAATATCTTTCATTCAAAATAACAAATCGACGTTATGAAGCAGAATACTTTTGGAGGCAAAGGAAGATCAAAGGCTCATATGGCTGGGGTAATATTTCCACTCTTCTGATGAAGCCAGTGGAGACACCGTCTACTTGCGGATTATTCGTGCACGGGATTGTTCCTGCACAGGAAAGTAGGATCTCTGTGACACGTCACTGGCTCATATCCTCAGGAATGTTCCTACCTGATGCACGAGATGCTCCAATCAGCCTTGCTCGAATCAGCCCCTCTCTCTCTTTGTTTCTTATTAATTTAACCTTTCCTCGAAAAATTTCCAAGTGATAGTCTAGTTTTTCTTTCAAATCATCTGGAAAAATATCCAACATTTGACAATTTATAAATTGTAACTATGGAAATTTGAAACAATTTACCATTATGATCGGTTCCTAAAAACCATGCTATTCCACACAAATTCTAACTTACTTTCTTTTTTTGAGACAGGGTCTCATTCTGTTGCCCAGGTTAGAGTGCAGTGGCATCATCGTAGCTCACTGCAACCTCAAACTCTTGGGGTCAAGTGATCCTCCTGCCTCAGCCTCTGGAGTAATTGGCACTACAGGTACATGCCACCATGCCCAGCTAATTTTTCTCTTTTTTGTAGAGACTGGGTCTCACTCTTGCTCAGGCTGGTCTCAAATTCCTGAGCTCAAGCAATCCTCCTGCCTGGGCTTCCCAGGGTGCTAGGATTACAGGCATGAGCCACTGCGCCCAGCCAGGAGTTCTAACTTTAAAAGACAATTTTATCCTATGCAAGGGAGAGAAAGAAAGGTGATTCCTTATCAAACTCAACTGTAAATATTTTTCTGTGCTTCTAGTGAAATACTTCTATTTTAATAAATCACTATTAAAGTTTTAATAGAAAAAACATGAGTTATAGAGCTTTGGTGCAATCTGACTCTGCCACTAACTGTGCTAATTGTTCTATAACCAACCATGCCTCTAACTTTGTAGTAACCCTTAGGCAAGTTATCAAATCACTGGAGCCCAAGTTTCCTCAGTGCTGAGAAGGGATGGGTGCTGTGTTCCTGGCAGCATTCCGGTGAGAGGAAGAAATGCATCACCCAGCACAGAGCCTGGTACCTACCAGTCACTCAGTGTCTGCAGGTTAATATGATGGTGACAAAGGAGCCTGGCTCAGGTGAGATGGAGGCAGGTGCCTCAGAGGCCTAAACTCTTCAGTGCCAGGAATTGGGATGAGGTGGCTGGAATCAATGGAGCAGGTTCACGGTAGTCTGGGCAGAGGGAGGGATCTCCTTCCTGGTCTTTAGAAAGAGGCAACGACACAGCTGCACAGCTGCACTTGTGGGGTGGGGCAGCATCTCAGTCAGATGTCTGCAAGCGCCTCACTAGCATCCAGGGCATGGGGGACTCTGAGCCAGGCCTTGGGGGACACAAAGGCAGTAATTGCTGGCATGAAGGGGGAGATTGGGTTTTTCAGAAGATGGTCATGCTGTTGGCTTGTAGTCAAGAGGGCCAAGACTATGGGAAAGGTGGATGGCAGCTGGCCACTCAGAAGAGACAGTTCCCTGGGCCCCCGGACCTGGTCCTCCCAGCTGAGGAAGTCTAGCAACAGTGCCTGTGGGTGTCAGCTGGGGAAGACAGGCCTCAGTTCAAGAAATTGTCCTGCAACCTCTGATGAAGGCATTGTGAATCGAAGGCAGGAATGTGTCAATCTTGGGCTCCATCAGAACATAGGGCACCCTGCTTCCTGTGTTTGAGGAGCTGCCGGGGCAAAGGCTAAGATCAAGGAGGAGAAGCAGAGGTGTCTGGTCTGGCAGCACACCCGCATCGTGGCCGTCAGCAGCTTCCCTTGAGTCTCTTATGAAGGTGACCACGGTGCGTGAGACTGTATGAGCAGATCAGCAGGCGTTATGGACTGAATGCTTGTGTTCCCCAAATTCATAGGTCGGAATCTGGTCCCCACTATGACGGGATTTGGAGGTGGGCCCTTGGGGGATGGATTAGGTCATGAGAGTGGGGCCCTTGTGAATGGGATTAGTGCCTTTAAAAGAAGATGCTAGCGAGCAGCTTGCTGTCTTTCCTTGATATGAGGACACGGCACAAAAGATTATTGCTGTCAACCAGGAATAGGGCTCTCACCAGGACTTGGCCCTGTTGGCACCCTGATCTCAGACTTCCAACTTCTAGAACTGTGAAAAATAAATGTTAGTTGTTTAAACCACCCAGTTTATGGTATTTTGTTACAGCAGCCAAGCTGACTAACTCATGGTGTGGTTCTAAAGGGCCAGGGGAAGTGTCATTTCTGGAACTACATCTCCATGGCAGGATCCTTGTACTTCTGGGTGACAAGTTAGAACTCCACACCCGGCAGGTCATCCCACCCTGTCCTCTGCTTGTGGCTTTCCTGGTGACTTCCTGCCCACTAAGTTGCCAAACATGCTGTTCAGTGCTCCTGAGCAGACGAGGCAGCAAGGGTGACTTGAGCAGCAGGAGGCCGGGCCATCCCCACACGCCCCCCATGCAGGAGACTAGAAATAATCAGTCCCGTGCCCTCAGGTTGGTGACTGCCATCGAGCTGGCACAGCACGCACTAGGTGCCTGGCCAGCTTCTACACTTCCAAACGTAGCTGACACAACCCAGTCACACTCGGGAATTGCTAGAGGCTCTTCCCTGGAGGTGAGCCTCTTGGGGTGTCTTCTTTTGTTCCCCACCTGTTGTTCTTCCTACTCCTTCTCCTCACCTTTTTCCTTCCCAATTCATAGTGGGTCAGATTCACAGTGGATCGGATAGACTTTCAGGTCTGAAATGTACCCAATATTGACACCATTGCTTTGGTACTCCTGGCTTGCCTATGGTTTGTACTCAGCCATAAAATAGGCAACTAATTTCAAATTTCAAATGTAGTTAAGGAAATTTGGTGCTAGTATTACAATTCTTTAAAACCAATAAGCATGGAGGAAGAAGCACTTAACTGCAGTTGGTCTGATTAGAATTCTTTCATGTAAAGTTCCTGGATCATGTCATTTCCCCACATTAAGCCCTTACTAGCTGCCCGTATTCTCAAGATAAAATTCAAACAGTGCCCTTCATGAGCAGTTCCCTTTTAATGACTCTGGTTTTACGCCCACCGCTCCAACTCTATACTCATGCATAAACTACATAAAACATGGCATTATCCCAAACTTGCCGTGTTTTCTCTTGCCTCTTGGCCTTTCCAGTGCTGTTTGCTATACCTAAGACACCTTTTCCTTCCTCCCTGCCTGGATAGTTCCAGCTCATCCTTTAGTCTCAGTTAAGATGTCTCTTCTTACTGAAGTGATCTCTGAAGGTGAGGTCGCTGCCCTATGTTTACCTTGTGCGTGTTCTGACTCCCCCTTCACTCCCCCCATGAGCCCAAGCACCATAAGGACAGGGACCAGGTCCAACATATCCATCAGGGCACCAGGAGCCCCTAGCGTAGTGCCTGCCTCAATACGCACCAAAAATATTCTTCATATAAAATACTCAAGCGCCATCAGGGAGAGCACTACCCTCAAAGTAGATTAGACAATCAGCGTTCTATCTTACCAAATTCACTCATGTCATCTACCAAAATAATTTCTTCAAGGAAATCGTGTGGAGTGAGATTCACAACACTGGATAAGGTCCGAAGCAAGGCATTAAATTCTTCATTATGGAAGCAGATGATGACGCTGGCAGTAGGCAGATGGACTGAGTAATGCTTTTGAAGACACCTGCAGGCAAAAACGATAGGAAGAAGATGATCCATTTAAAAGCCTTGGATGGTTTAGGGTCTCAGTCAAACCCCTGTCCCTATTTCATCTTTTTTCCCCTTTACTCCTTCCATTGATGATTGTGATAACAAGATGACAGGGCATCTAAAAATACAAAAATTAAGATACAAAAATTTTTTTAACTTATGTTATTCTAATATTATCTGAATCATTTCCCTCTTCTTAATGCCAATAATAGTTGCTCTTTCCTGAGACTCTCTTTGGTAATCTTAGTTATATTTAAAACATAGTATAAACACAAATTATATCCATATTTTAGTTTTTATTATAAAAATGAATTATTAGACTCATACACATGAAAAGGCTCACATTAACTCTACTGCACTCCCTTCGAAGAAAGCTCCTTGTGCTCTACTCTTATATTTATGGAGTCTGTTGCCACACAAAAGGGTAGTAGATATGGTGTAATTGGATTTCTTTCAAGTATTTGACAGAAATGTTTTATTATTTCTTTGTGTACATGAAAGAATAATAGAAGCTGAATTCTAGTAATATTAGTTACTAACTGTTAATTACAGTTTGGATTGCTATATTATTTGGCTGTATTTTGTAATATTTTGGTTGTAAATTTCAGAAACCTACTAGAGCTAACTTAAACAAAAGAAAGGGAGGTATATTGTAAGGTGACCCAAATGTCTCACAGGACCTCATTACAGGAATGCAGCCGGAGCCTCAAAGAGCTGTTGGAACAAGATGCTTGAGTGACATCTGGACACTCTCTGCATCTCTGCTCTTATCTGGGAATGATATAATGATGATAATAATAGCAACATCAACCTACCTCACAGGGGTGTGAGGGTTCAATGAATCAGCACGTGTGTGATGCTCAGAACAGGGCCTGGCATATAGAAGTATTAATATGCAAGGCTCTGTGATTATTATTCTCTCTCTGCAACTGGGCTCGTTTCCACTTCTTTATCTCCACAGAGTGGTAAATGTGCTTGATATCAGCATAGCTTATAGTGCAGCACCCAGGGAGAAACTGCTAGGATTTTCTCTTTCTCAAGACCAAAAATTTACAGGAAAAAATTCATTGGCCCAGCGTGGTCCAAGTGCCCATCCCTGGGCTCAACAACTGGGTCCAAAAGTAGGATCAAAATATAAAATCGTTGTATCATTGCTCCCACTGCAATCATGTGAAAAGGGGAGCGTTTCCTGGAAAGCGCTAGGAAAGGAGTTCTGGGAAGGAATCCTACAGGAATCCTGGACAATGCCTTCAGGATATGCACGAGTTGAAGTCACCGTGAAAGGAGGGCCTTGTCCTGGTCAACATCTTTATCCAAGACTAGATGAAGATGCAGAAGGCATGCCTACTAAGTGGAAGCTTACTATGTGAGATACAGAACCAGGAAAAGACCAGAATGGGAGTGAGGGGTACGCGTGATATCCTGCACACGGGTCTGCAACATTCAGCGGGAACATATGGCTGTGTAGAAACGTGGAAAAGTGAATGAAAGGCTCAGACTCCGGTAAGATCATTGAGTTATGAGAAAGGAAGTAGCAGAGGGAGAGAGAATATGACGGTGCTAGGCTGAATTAAGGGAAGGATAACACCAAAAATGAGAGAGGTAGGGGTGGTTCAGGGCGACTCGTGCTGCTTTTAACACATCTCTAATATTCAGTCCTGGGTGTATCGTTTTAAGAAACCTAGAAATAAGTGGAGTCCCTTCTCTTTGATGAAGGTGGCGGAGCCTAAAACCATGCCACATGAGGACTCTTCAGACCTCCAAGAGAGCCTGGTTGTGTGGGATTTTCTAACGTCATCAATAAATGTTGCTGTGGTATTTCTATCTAGAAAAACTTTTCCGACTTAAATGAGCTATTTTTAAGGGTAAAAATAATGTGGACAAGGCCTGGGTTTGGTCATCCTCAGTGAGCCGATCTATTCTTTTCTGATCATGTAAATTAACAATAGTATAATACAAAGCAGGACTGTTATGGGTTGAATAGCATCCTCCAAAATTCGTACAGTGAAGTCCTAAGCCCTAGTATTTCAGAATGTGACCTTATTTTAAGACAGGGTCTTTAAAGAGGTAATCAAGTTAAAATGAGGTCATTAGGGTGGGCCCTAGTCCAGTATGATTGGTGTCCTTATAAAAGGGGGAACTTTGGACACAGAGACAGATTCGCACATAGGGAAGGTGATCTGAAGAGACACAGGGAGCAGATGGCCTTCTACGAGCCAAGGAAAGAGTCTGGAACAGATCTTTCCTTTACATCCCTCAGAGGGAACCAACCCTGCCAACACCTTCATTTCAGGCTTCTGGTCTCCAAAACTATGAAAGAATAAATTTTTGTTGTTTAAGCCACAAAGTTTATGGTACTTTGTTATAGCAGCCCTATCAAACCAATATAAGGATATAAAACTTTAACATGCATAAATGTCACCTGAGGTCTTGCTAGATGCATATTTTAATTGAGTAGCTCTGGGGTGGGGCCCGGGAGTTCTATGCAGCTAACAAGCTCCCAGGGGCTGCTGGTCCTCAGGCCACACTGAGTGAAAAGGGCCACCATTTACAACAGGCAGGGGCACCATTACAATGACAACCTTCATATTGTTTTCCATGTGGCTATACTAACTTAAATTCCCATCGTGTACAAGTATTCCCCTTTCTCCGCATCCTTGTCAGCATCTAGTGCTTGGTAGCATGATAGGGTGACTATAGGTAACAATAATTTATTGTATAATTTAAAATAATTAAAGCAGTGTATTTGGAATGTTCTCAGCACAAAGAAATAATAAACGTTTGAGGTGATGGATATCCCAAAGACCATAATTTGATCATTACACATTGTATTATATCTTTGTATAAAAATAGCATATGTATCCCATAAATATGTATAACTGTTATGTACCCATAAAAATTAAAAATAAAAAACTAAAAAGAGGGGGGCAAGAGCAACATACATAACCTAAACATCTGTACTCCCATAATATGCTGAAAGTAAAAAAAAAACTAAAAAGAAGTCTCAAATAAATAAAATCATAAATTAAAGAGACATAACAATTGATACCACAGAAATACAAAGGATTATAAAAAACCACTAGAAACAATTATATGCTGACAAATTAGATAACCTAGAAGAAATGGGTAAATTCCTAGAAACATACAACCTACCAAGACTGAACCATTAAGAAACTGAAAATGTGAAGAGACCAATAATGAGTAGGGAGATTGAATCAGTAATAAACACATCCCATCAAAAGAAAAGCCCAGGACTGGATGACTTCACTGTTGAATTCTATCAAAAATTTAAAGAATTAATATGAATTTTCCTCAAACTTTTCCAAAAAATTGAAGAGGAAAGAATACTTCCAAACTCATTTTATGAGGCCAGCATTACCCTGATACAAAAACCAGACAAGGACACTACAAGAGAAGAAAATTATAGGCCAATATCCTTGAGGAACACAGATGCAAAAATCCTCAAGAAAATACTAACAAACCAAATTCAACAGCACATTAAAAAGATCATTCACCATGACCAAGTAGAATTTTTCCTCGGGATGCAAGAATGATTCAACATGACCAATCAATAAATACGGAACACCACACTCTGAGAATGAAGGACAAAATCCACATCATTGGCTGGGCGCGGTGGCTCACGTCTGTAATCCTAGCATTCTGGGAGGCTGAGGCGGGAGGATCTTTTGAGCTCAGGAGTTCGAGATCAGCCTGAGCAAGAGTGAGATCCCGTCTCCACTAAAAAAAAAAATAGAAAGAAATTAGCTGGAAACTAAAAATATATAGAAAAAAAATTAGCCGAGCATGGTGGCACATGCCTGTAGTCCCAGCTAGTTGGGAGGCTGAGGCAGGAGGCTCACTTGAGCCCAGGAGTTTGAGGTTGCTGTGAGCTAGGCTGACGCCACAACACTCTAGCCTGGGCAACAAAGTGAGACTCTGTCTCAAAAAAAAAAAGAAAAAAAAACCCACATCATTATCTCAATAGATGCAAAAAATGGATTTGACTAAATTCAACATCATTTTGTGATTAAAAACCCTCAACGAATTAGGTATAAAAGGAATATACCGCAACACAATAAAGGCCATATATGACAAACCCACGGCCAACATCATGATCAATGGCAAAAAGTTGAAAACTTTTCCTCTAAGAAAAGGAATGAGACAAGGATGCCTATTCTTGGACATAATACTGAAATTCCTAGCCAGAGCAATTAGGTAAGAGAAAAAAAATAAAAGGTATTCAAATCAGAAAGGAAGAAGTCAAGTTGTCTCTGCTTGCAGATGACATGATCTGCAAACAAAATAGCAAGTACTGTCAATGCTGTGCATGGAAACAAAAAGAAAAAATATTTTTAAAAAATCCCAGCATAGTACTTGGCATAAAAACAGGCACATAGACCAATGGAACAGAATAGAGAGGCCAGAAATAAATCCATGCATTTATGGTCAGTTGATTTTCAACGCCAAGAACATATTACGGGGAAATGACAGTCTCTTCAACAAATGATACTGGGAGAACTGAATATCCACATGCATAAGAATGAAATTAGACCCTCATCTTACAGCATATACAAAAATCAACTCAAAATGGATTAAAAACTTAAACATAAGACTTGAAACTGTAAAACTATTAGAAGAACACACAGGGGGAAAACTCCATGACATTGGTCTGGGCAATGATTTTTTTGATATGACCCCAAAAGCACAGGCAATAAAAGCAAAAATAGACAAAGGGGATTTCATCAAATTTAAAAGCTTCTGCACAGCAAAGGAAACAATCAACAGAGTGAAGAGACAACCTACAAAATGGGAGAAAATATTTGCAAACCATACATCTGACAAAAGGTTAATACCCAAAATACACAAGGAACTCAAACAACTCAATAGTAAGAAAAGAAATAACCTGATCAAAAAATCAGTAAAGGGCCGGGCGCGGTGGCTCATGTCTGTAATCCTAGCACTCTGGAAGGCCGAGGTGGGCAGATCCTTTGAGCTCAGGAGTTCAAAACCAGCCTGAGCAAGAGCGAGACCCCATCTCTACTAAAAATAGAAAGAAATTAATTGAACAACTAAAAATATATATATAGAAAAAATTAGCCGGGCATGGTGGCGCATGCCTGTAGTCCCAGCTACTCGGGAGGCTGAGGCAGAAAGATCGCTTGAGCCCAGGAGTTTGAGGTTGCTGTGAGCTAGGATGACGCCACAGCACTCTCGTCCGGGCAACACAGTGAGACTCTGTCTCAAAAAAAAAAAAAAAAATCAGCAAAGGACCTGAACAGACATTTTTCAAAAGAAGACATACAAATGGCCAATAGGTACATGAAAAAATGATGACCATCACTAATCATCAGGGAAATGCAAATTAAAACAATGACATACCACCTCACACTTGTTAGAATGGCTATTATCAAAAAGACAAAAGATAACAAGTATTGTCAAGGATGTGGAGAAAAGAGAATCCTTGCACACTGTTGGTGGGAATATAAATTAACACAGCCATTATGAAAAACAGTATGACCCAGCAATCCCACTTCTAGGTGTATATCCAAAGGATATGAACTCAGTATGTTGAAGGGATATCTGCACTCTCATGTTCATTGCAGCATTTTTCACAATAGCCAACATATGGAATCAACCTACGTGTCCATCGATGGCTGAGGGATAAAGAAAATGTAGTACATGTACACAATGAAACACTATTCAGCCTTAAAAAGAGAAGGAAATCTTGTCATTTGCAACAACATGGGTGAACTTGAAGGACATTACGTTAAGTGAAATAAGCCAGGCACAGAAAGACAAATATCACATGATCTCACCCATTGTGAAACCTAAAATAACAATATAGTATATACTTGAAAATTGCTAAGAGAGTAGATTTTAAGTGCTCTTAGCACAAAAAATGGTAACTATGTGAGGTAATGCATATGTTAATTAGCTTGATTTAGCCATTCCACAATGTATACATATATTAAAACATCATGTTGTATATCATAAATATATACGATTTTAATTTTCGATTAAAAAATAAAAACTAAATTAAAAAAACAAAGGCAATCCTGAAATAGAAATTCCATTTAATGAAATAATATGGTTACTATGATAATGGCTGAAAATCTGCTTGACCCAAGACAGTAGTACCTACACTTAGCAGTTAAAATGTATTATAAACATAATAGTGTTCTTCGTACAGAATTAAATTTCCAATTAAATTAGTTAATATTTTTAATATTAAACGGCCAAGTCCACTTCCCTTTTTGGACAAATATCTCTAAACTTTCTGTTTTTTCTAACAAATAATCATGTGTTGTGGGGAACGGAAACAAAGGCAGTCGCACTATTTTAGAAAATGAGATTTAGGGGGAAGAAATTGTGGCACATAGAGAAATTCACAACCTGAAGGCATTCAAAAATATTGACCTTCCTTTGTGGCAGTTAAATATTCAGTTGAGTAAAACATTGTCCTCTAAATGAAATTCATGTCATGTTGTATGGTTTGAGTAAATTTAAATTTTTTCTTCTATTATGATCCAGATAGATCATGTGTAATTATGCACAATCACTGCATCTCTTGAGTATGCTATATCATGAGTGATATTTGTGGCTTCAAATGTTTGTGTTGCACACAAATTGCAATGAAGCAAAGTGTCCCACTTGCTCCTGTTTCCTGGACTTGGCCTTTGTCTATTTCAGTGGAAGATGTCTGTATTCCTTAAGTACTTCTCTTTCGGTTAAAGCAGAATATCATCCCTTTTTACCTGAAACCATCAGAACCTAACAGATATTAAAAAGGCATTAACACATATGTGCTGTGACATGGATGAGCCTTGAGGATCTTATGCTGCGTGAAATAAGCCGGTTGTGAAAAGGACAAATACTGTATGATTCTACTTATACGAGATACCTAGAGTTGTCAAATTCATGGAGACCCGGAGCAGAACGGTGGTTGTGGGAAGTTGTTTAATGGGCGTGGGGCTTCCGTTTGGGGTGATGAAAAAGTGCTGGGGATGGATGGTATTGACGGTTGGCAACAATGTGAATGTACTTAATATCACTAAGCTGTACATTTAAAAGCAGCTAAAATGGTAACTTTATGTTATATGTATTTTACCACAAATTTTTAAAAAATGCATTAACACAAATGATTGAAGGAACAATTTCAAAAAAGCAGACTTTGAAGGAAAAAATAGGTATCTGTCCAAGGCATTTCATATCAGGAATGAATCCCTTTTGGCCAGAACCCCTTCTCAGTGATTTAATGAGAAGATCTGCGGGTGACTCAATTCTCGGAGCCCTCCAGAGCACGCTCCGTGCCAACGGAGAAGATATTCTCTACACTATGAGCACTGGAATCTTGAAATGGCATCTTGACATTATCTGACTTCAAGCTCTAAAAATAAGAATCTGTATTACAAGACTCCTAATTTGCTAAAATTAAAGTCTGGTTAGTAACTGGGTTTTAAGTACACATCTATATAGGTAGAAGGAACATACATTTTATGCCTGGTATCTGGTACATCTCTCTCAAAGCCCACGCTTCTACTGATAATGGTATTAAATCCATATTTTGAAAATCCACCAAGAAATTCTGGGTCCGTATAGTTAAAATCCTTATCTGAAAGAAAAGGTTATTAGAGTCACGTAAGTAAAGGCTTACTGATGTCACATTGATGCAGAACAATAGGAACGACTCTATCCTGAATTCACACCTTTCGTAATCAGACGAGTTATGTTCTTGGAATCTAAACTTCCCCCAGATGGCAAGGTTAAAGGTGGGAACACGGAGTATTACACACATCAAAGCAGATTCTTTAACAAAGTATGAACAACTGGCTACTCTTCAGTCACTCAGTCTTCCACGGAAGGAAGCTGCTCAGCCACAGTGTGACATTCACAACGTAGTGTGAAACTGTAGTCACAGCATGATTTAGGGAAGGGGCAAGAACCAGAGCTGAAATTCCTCTCCCGAAATTCCATTAGCGAGAATAAAACAAGTTGACAGAGGACAACCCAAAGCAGTCAGAACAATAAATGAAGCTGGGGTAAATTCAGGAATAAAAGATCAAATCTTTTAGGTGGGACTAAAAAACAAAATGTAGTCATAAGAGATAAACAAAATAAGCTAAAATGGTTAAAAGCAAAAGAACAGTCAAAGAATACAGGAGTCAAAATATCTTTTTAAAAAGTATATAAGTCACTGGAAGGAGCATAAAGTTACTTTAGACTAAGAGATATGAGTCAAAACAGAGACTTAACAGTGCTGAGCTTGTACTCAGTGACATCAAAAAGCTGCAACTAAATGCCCAAGGAGTGCTTTCCAAAATTAACACAGAAGGCTGCTCGGTCAAGACAGAGCAACCCATTCCTTCCGGATCCTCTCCCTTACAGCCGAGAAGTCCTGGGCATAACAGTTAAACACAGGAGGGCTCTGAAAGATGGTGGTCGCCTAAGGACCTCAGGGCTTGATGAAGAACATGGTGAGCTCTGCAGATTTTCTTATTGTCTCCCATAACTCCCAGATAGGGGGCGTGGAAGCCTCCAACTAGACATCCTAATAGGCACAGACAGAAAAAGCTCCGAGATAAGCCCATCTGCCTAGCTGAAGAGCTGGAGAGGTCGGGTGCGGTGGCTCATGTCTGTAATCCTAGCACTCTGGGAGGCTGAGGCGGGAGGATCGCTCAAGGTCAGGAGTTCGAGACCAGCCTGAGCAAGAGTGAGACCTCCGTCTCTACTAAAAATAGAAAGAAATTAGCTGGACAACTAAAAATATATAGAAAAAATTAGCTGGGTATGGTGGCGCATGCCTGTAGTCCCAGCTAGTTGGGAGGCTGAGACAGGAGGATCACTTGAGCCCAGGAGTTTGAGGTTGCTGTGAGCTAAGCTGATGTCATGGCACTCGAGCATGGGTAACAGAGCAAGACTCTGCCTCAAAAAAAAAAAAAAAAAAGCTGGAGAGAGGGTAGCCTAACCACAGGAAACCTTTGGCAATCCCTACCCTGATCGAGTCGACCACCGCTGGGGCTGAGCAGAACCCAATCTTTCATTGAGCAGAAGCAGGCACATTCTCATTACCTGCCGGGGTGGTGTTGGCAGGCTCAGCAGAAACTGGTCTTCCACAGTCCTATCTGGTGGAAGCAGGTGACACTCCAATTTTCCTTAAGTTAGTGCCAGTGGCGTGGTGAGCCTCCAACCCCACCTGGCAGCAATTAGAATTAGCGAGGTTCTGCGAGGTAGGCCTAGTCGGCGCTCCACATTCTCCAAGGCCTTGGTGTGGGCAGGGCTCAGTGGGGAGCTGAACCTCCACCCCCCACCTGGCAGCAACAAGAGAGAAACAGGTGGTGTGAGTCAAGGTAGTTGATATTTCACTTCTCTCCTTCCCTGGTGCCAGCGAGGCCCACTGGGGAGTGAGCCCTCCTATTTGTGTCAGTGAGGCGGAACAAGGGGATGGAAGGCAGGGCTAGCTGACATTCTGCTTCCCCATCTTCCCCTTGGTGTCAGCAGGGCCCAGCAGGGAGCTGAACTCAGAAACGGATCATTCAAGTCAGTGCCCCATTTCACAGGGATGGTAACAGAGCAGCCAAAGGGTGACTTCCACTCCATCCAGCTGCAATGAGGCAATGCACTGGGTGGTGTCCATGGGCCCAGCAGGAAGCTGCACATACACCCTCACCTGATCCCTTTGCTGCACCTCAGGCAGGCAGGGAGACTGCCTACCAAAAAGGAGCTTAAATAGGATCCAAAGTCTCACAACATCCAAAATGTCCAGTATACAATAAAAAATCATTCGTCATAGCAAGAACCAGGAAGATTGCAAATTGAAAAGACAATCAGCAAATGCCAACACTGAGATGAATCAGAGGTTGGAATTATTTGATTAGGATGTTAAAGGAGCTATCATAAAAATGCTTGAAACAAATGGGAAAAAAATCTCAGCAAAGAAATAGAAATTATATGAAAAGCATCAAATGGAAATTATAGAACCGAATAATACAATAATCTAAATGAACTCACTGGATGAGCTTACTATTAGAGGCTGATACAACGGATAGACTCAGTGAACTTAAGGACAGATCAATAGAATTTACCCAATGTGAACAACAGAGGAAATAAACTGAAAAAAACATGAAGAGAGTCTCAGGGACCTGTGGGATAACAAGGGAGCTAAATTCATATTATAGGAGTTACAGAATGAGAGAAGAGAAAATAGGATTGAAAAAGTACTGTAAGAAACAACGACTGAAACTTCCCTAATTTGGGGAAAGATGGAAATCTACAGTGTCAAGAGGCTGAGCAAACCCTCAAATGGGATAAAGCAAATCAATTCATGTCAAGATACATTATAATTAAACTTACGAAAACTGAAGACAAAAAAAAAACCTTGCAAGCAACCAGAGAGAAATAACGTGGTGCCCGTGGAGGGACCCAGCTGGAATGGCCATGGATTTCTCCCTGACACCGTGTGGGAGGGAAGGAAGTGGCCAAACATTTTCAAGTACTGAAAGAAAAGAATTTTCAACAGCAAATTCCAGCAAAAATATCCTTCAGGAATTACAGGAAAATAAAGATACTCTCAGATGAAGAAAAAGTAAGCATTTGTGAATAGCAAATCCACCCTTAAAGAGTTGCAAAAGGAAGTTCTCTAGAGAAAAAGGAAATGATAAGAGAAAAAGGCTTGGAACTTCAGGGGGAAAAAAAGAACATCCAAATGAGTAAAAAACAGGAATAAATACAGACTATCCTTCTCATAAGATTCTTAAATCAGATTTGGTGGTTGAAGCAAAAATTATAACATCATCTGCTATGGTGCCCAATGCATGTAGAGGAAATACTAAAGATAATTATATTTTAAAACTGGGGAGGCTCAAGGACTTTATTTTTCACTCTTGAAGTGGCCAAACACCAACACAAGGAGACTGTGATAAGTATAATGTGTAACACCTGGAGCAACCACTACTAAAACTACACAAAACAATATGAAAAATACCACAAATAAATCAAGACGGAATTCTGACAAAAGTTCAAGTAAAGAATGGAAAGACAAGCACCACATGTACTCACCATCAAATTGGTATTAACTGATCAACACATAAGTGCACATATAAGAATAACATCTACTGGATGTCAGGCAGGGAGGAGGGGGGAGAAGGGAGAGAGGACGGTTATATACATACACAAGGAGTGCAACGTGCACCACCCGAAGGATGGACATTTTTGAAACTTGGACTTAGGGGGGAGGGCGGGCAAGGGCAACATACGTAACCTAAACATCCGTACCCCCATAATATGCTGAAATAAAAAAAAAAAGTTCAAGTAACCCACAGGAGGGTAAGAAACAGTAATGAGAAACAGAAGAAAGAAACAAACAAAAAAAACCAAACAATAAAATGGTTGACTTAAGCCCTACCATATTAAATGTAAATGACCTAAATACCAATTAAAGACATAGATTGGCAGAGTAGATAAAAAATGCGATCCAACAATATGCTGTCTGTGAGAAACTCACCACAATGTGACATAGGTAGATTGAAAGTAAAAAAGAGAAGAGAAAGATACTCCACCCAAACATCAATCAAAAGAGCAGAGTGGCTAGATTAATACCGTATAAAATCGACTTCAGAGCAAAGAAAATTGCTAGAGACAGAGACATTACATAATGACAGAAAGATCAATCTTCCAGCAACACTTAATGAGCCTACACGGAAATACAGTTCAGCCTTGCACAGCACGGATTCGAACTGCACAGTCCACTTACACGCTGATTTTCTTCCACCTCTG
Source organism: Avahi laniger (assembly GCA_963575035.1). NCBI lineage: Eukaryota > Metazoa > Chordata > Mammalia > Primates > Indriidae > Avahi > Avahi laniger. The sequence continues at coordinate 38,091 of CAUYSK010021630.1, forward strand.
CTGCCCCTGAGATAGCAAGACCAACCCCTCCTCTTCCTCCTCCTCCTCAGCCTACGCGGTGTGAAGACAAGGATGAAGACCTTATGATGATCCATTTCCACTTAATGAATAGTAAATATATTTTTTCTTCCATATAATTTCCCTAGTAGCATTTCGTTTTCTCTAGCTTACTTTACAGTAAGGATTCAGTGTGTCATACATATAACACAAAAAATATGTTAATTGACATATTGGTAAGGATTCTGGTCAATAGCAGGCTATTAGTAGTAAGGATTTAGGAGAATCAAACGTTACACGTGGATTTTTGACTGTGCGGCGGGGAGAGCTGATGCCCTTATTTGCCCACGTTGTTCAAGTGTCAACTGCACACCAAACAACAGAGCCTGAAAAAACATTACGCAAAACCTGATAGAGTTGAAAGGAGAAACAGAAAAATCCACAATTATAGTTGGGATCTTCAACAATCGACTATTAGAAATTGATAGAACCACTAGCCAAAAAATCAGCAAGGACATAGAATTGAACAATACGATCAACAGGATCTAATTGACATATATAGGGAGCACTCTACCTGGCAATAGCAGAATATATATTTTCAGCATCCGTGGAACACTCACCAAGACAGACCATATCCTGGATCATAAAGCAAACCCCCGAAAATGTAAAAGAATCAAATCACAGAGTGTATTTCCTGACAATAATGGAATCAAACTAGATATCAGTAACAGAAAGACACCAGAAAGTTATCCAAATACTTAGAAATTAAACAATAAACTTCCAAATAATCCAAAGAGAAAGGCTTAAAGGAAATATAAAAATACGTAGAACTGACTGAAAATACAACATATCAAAATATGTAGGATGCAGTTAAAGCAAGATTCTAAAGATGTCAGTTCTCTCCAATGCAATTCCATTCAAAATACCAACAGGTTTTTTGGGTAGAAATTGACAAGCGCTTTCTAAAATTTATGTGGACAAGCAAAAGATCCAGAATAACCCAAACAATTTTTAAAAGAGTCAGAATAGAGTTCAGAAATAAATCTACACAAAAATGGTCAACTGATTCTTGACAAAGCTGCCAAGGTGGGGATAAGGCAGTTTTTCAACAAATGGTGCTGGATTGACTGGATATCCATATACTTAATTTTTTAAAAATTCATTTTATTTTTTTATTTTTTAATTAAAAAATTTTTGCCCACGTTGGAGTATATTGGACCGATCATAGCTCACTGCAGCCTCAACTCCTGGGCTCAAGCAATCCTCCTGCCTCAGCCTCCCAAGTAGCTGGGACTACAGATACACGCCACCACACCTGATTAATTTTTTATTTTTTGTAGAGATGAGGGTCTTGCTATATTGTCCAGGCTGCTCTTGAATTCTTGCCGTCAAGCAATCCTCCCACCTCAGCCTCCCAAAATGGTGGGATTGCAGATGTGAGCTATTGCACCCAGCCTCCGTATACTTTAAAATGTCTCCAAGAAAACAGAATGAAAGTTTTGTGAACTTGGAGTAAGCTAAGGTTTCTTAGATAAAACATAAAAATCATGAAGCATACAAGAAAGTGTAATGAACTGAATGTCATCAAAATGTAAAATTGTGTTTTGAATAAAACCATTCAAAAGAGAATAAAAAGACAAGCTACAGACTTGTGCAAAATATTTGCAACTCACATATCAAGGGACTTGAATCCAGAATATATAAAGGAGTCTTAAAAGTCAATAAGACGAACCCCCAATTTAAAAATGGACAGAAGCCTTGAGATACTTTACAAAAGAAGATACGTGGGTATCCATTAAGCACATGAAAAGGTGCACAAAATTATCAGTTATCAGGGACATACAAGTTAAGGCCAAAATGATATTAAATACTATTACCCAGTATATTAGCTAAACTTTAAAAATTGGACCATGTCAAGTGTTTGCAGAGATCTAGAGAAAATACAGTTCTCATAAACTCATATAAAGTGGCACAGTACTTAGGTAAACAGTTTGCATTTTCTTTAGGTAAGCATACACTATATGACCCAGTCTTCCTGTACTTAGGTATTTATCTAAGAGAAACAACAAAGACTTGTATTCCAGTATTCATAGCAGCACTGTTTATAACAGCCAAAAGCCGAAACAACCCAAATGTTCGTCAGCAGGTGAATTGATAAATTGTGGTATATCCATACAGTGGGACATACCACTCAACAATAAAACACAATGAACTATTGCAAGACGCGGCAACATGAATCTCAAAATAAACATGCTGACTGAAAAAAGCCAGACAAAAAAGAGCACATATTTTATGATT
>CAUYSK010021635.1:0-13370 GCA_963575035.1 Avahi laniger
GCAAGAGGTAGAAAGCCCGAATTCTGCCCACCTCCTCTAACCTTGAAACTGGACTTCCAGAGATAGCACCATTTTTGTTCCCTTTAATTTCCTTTCGTTTCCTGTGTTTAAACAACCCAGGATCAGTTTCTACTTCACTGCGTCTTCTTTTGATCATGTGGCCGAATCTCTCTGAATGACCGGGAGTTTGTGGCCCCGGGCAGGTGGACACAGGCAGGAAAGCGATAGTGAGACTTCGGGAAATATCAAAGAGCTGTCATTTCAGAAGGACCCTCTCCCTCCCTGGCTTTGAAATGGCACTGGGGGACAGTGAGTAACCATTTCTCTCTCCAGCGTAGAAGAGAAAACCATGCAGATTTTTTGATATGATTGACACAAGGTCTCCAAAAACTCTTGTTTGCCTGTTTTCAAAGTATATGTGGGAGAAAAGGGTGGCGATGCCGCCTGGGGTCCCGCTCCGTGGGAGAACGCAGCCCCGTCCTGGCTGCCCGGGGCTTCCGTGGACGACGTGGCGGTGGGGGAGGACCACGTTTTGTCTCAGTTAGCTTCCTGTTTGATTCTGTGCCGTGCACCCCTGGCGTCAGGATTTCGTGCTTGGAATCCACGCTGATGTCACGGAACAGGGTACCTCTCCACGGAACGTGGGCCGAGTCTCCAGAACCGACCTGAGGCCTGGGGGCGGGTCACGTCATTTTGAGTTGGTGGGCGAGGGCCAGCCTGCCACCGACTGCGGCTGCTTCGTAATAGTAGAGTTGGGGGTTCAGGGATGAAGGAGAACAGAGCCATCCCCCCATCTCTGAAGCGGGGCTTCGGGGGGCTCCCACGGTGGCGGGTATCTCACGTGTCTGTGTGGAGGTTTCATCTTGAGCGCTGGCTGACCTGTGCTGTGAGCTGAACCGTCAGGGAGAGCCCCACTTCCCTGCTTGAGGTGTGAGCCAGTTTATTACAAGGTGGGGGGGTGAAAAGTCCCGCTAACAGCCAGGGGGTGGGCAGAGCCGCCTTCCTCCTCCCCAAGAGACAGGGCAGGAGCTCGGGTGTCGCCGCCGGCTGCCTGTAGCGGGTGCTGGCCGTGGGGCGCATGGAGATTCTGGGGTGCATCCGCCACTTGGCAGGAGGTTTGTGGGGTGGAAACTGGTCTCCAGAACTCCCTGCAGTGACAGGAGCGCAGCGTGTTGTCCTGTGGCCGTGAGCCCTCGTGTTGTGAAGAATAACACGCTATTACACGTATAAATAGCTCACGATGAAGACATGCCAAATAAGACCCCTCCGAAACAAACGTGAGCAAGGGAAGGGGCCGCCTGACGTGGCTCTTCTGCCCAGTGGGGACAAGACCAAGTCTGGCCAGGGCAGCTCTGGCGCAGTTCTGGCGGGCGGCCCTGCGTCACACACATCCCAGCGTCGGGGCCCAGGAGCCCCTTCTCCACCCTGAACACGACCCTGCCCCGTGGAGACAGGCGTGTGAGGGAGGGAGTGGACACAGGTCTCCTAGGTGGCTTGCCCCCAGGGCAACTGGAACTTGACCTCTGACCTGGCAGCCGTAGCCTGTCCCTGCCCACCCAAGGGCGGTGGAGACCATCGCCGGGTGCCCACTAGTCACCACACCTCAGGAGGCCCCCAGAGAAAGACTGGAGCACGGAAATATTCAGTTCTCACGGGTCTGGGACACAGACGCAGAATCGGGAACCTGGAGCATCACTTGGAATTGTCATCCTGAGCTTGCCGTGCGTTGCTTTTCTTTTTCTCTAGAAACAACTTTGAAAGGAAACTTTGTACGAATCGGGGAGCGAATGACGTAAGACAGAGAACGGCGCTCTGGGCTGAGCAGCCCTGCAGTGGGAGCGGGCGCGAGCTGTGTCCCGCGTGCAGACGACCCCGGCTCGCCTGGGCTGCTGGCGGCGGCGGGTAGGAAGGTGCCGCGGGCCAGACTCCGAGCAAGCGTGTGGGAGCCACCCTCCCCTCGCCCCCAGGCAGCCCTGCTGTGTCGCCGTGGCAACCCCTTTCCAGATACAGGGAGGCCGGGGATGCGTGGTGTCCGTGGATTCCGCATCCGTGGGTTCAACCGACCTCAGATGGAAAATATTTGAAAAAGTCGCATCTGTACTGAACACGTACAGACTTTTTTCCTCGTCATTGCACCTAAACAATCGTCATAACAACTACTTATGTCACATTTACATCGCGTTCCACGTTATAAGGGGTCATACGGAAGATGCATGCAGGTTACATGCAAATACTGCATCACGTCACGTCAGGGACTCGAGCAGCTGCAGAACTTGGTGTCCACGGGAGGCCTGGAGCCAGCCCCCCCGTGGATACCGAAGGACAGCCGTATGTGTGTTACTTCAGCATAACCAACGTTTATTATTCGTACCTTTCTGCAACTTTTAAAACTTAGCATATGTTGCAGAATCACATGCCATGTCGGGACATACAGCTTCACTTCATTTTTTGAATATTGCAGAATGTCCCATAGATTGACATTCTGTTAATTCATCTGACCATTTTTGGTGACATTGAGCTTGTCCCTTATTGCAGCCAGTGTCCTTCTACACTGTGGTAAGCACATCTAAAACCGTGGCAGACGCCGTGAAATTGCTTCTCATCACGTCCGCAGCAGCCCGGGGACCCCAGCGGGACGTGGGTGTGCTGGCTCCGAGCAGCCTCTCCAGCACTGGCTATTTCCAGCCCTGTTAACGTCTATCATCTGGCTAAAGAAAGGGAAAAAAGCACCGTATTTTGTTTTAATTTTTGTTTCCCTTTTAACTAGTGGTTGACCACTTCCTGCTTTGTATTGGCTACTTATGTTTCTACTTGGATGAGTATGTCCTCTGGCGGTTTGGCTTTTTCCTGTTGATTTGTAGCAGCTCTTTACATAGTGTGGACATCATCCCTTGCTTGTCACATGTGCTGCATTGACTTCCTGACAGACTCCAGCTTGGCTTTTCTCTGCCTGCTCGAGTTCTTCCTCCAGCAGCGCAGCTGGTGACCACGTGCCCTGTGCAGGTGCGAATGCCCAGGTGAGCAGCAGGGCCAGCTTTCCATTCTCACCTGGCACAGAGGGTCTGAGGACCCCAGGAACCCCAAAGCTCACTCTGCCTGTGCCTCGTGCAGGACTGCTGGGCAGCTCAGGCTGAGGTCAGGCCCCTGGGGACCCGAGGGCTCCCTCACCCTCCTCCCCTCTGCATTTTTAGCTCGCCCACGGGGACGTCACCTGCCCGGTTCCTCCCTACCTTTCCGGCTCCAGCCCTGCTTTCCTTCCCAAGTCTTATATGTCACAGGTTTCCACAGCACAGAAGTGACCCATTTGCTCCTTCCTCGGCTGGAGGCAAAGCTTAGTTAGAAGGGGGCGGGGTCTCAAGGCTGCGGTGCATCGCCTGGAGGTTCAGGGGCACCAGGGCTGGGGACCAGGAGTCACCCCACGTCCCTGAAGCAGCCTGTCTCCCGACTAACATTTCCTCTTCCATTAAAATTAATTTCCCAGTCTCCGGCGACGTGCCAAGCCATCCCAAACTGCATAGTGCCTGCGACTCCGGCCTGTAAATCCATTCCACCACCGTTATCTAACTCATTACCTCATAAACTGCCTTAATGTACTGAGGCCCCGTGGAATACCGCCTGCGCGTAAGGCCAGGTTTTATGCCACGGCGTTGGGAGTGGACACCGGTGAAAGTAATCACTCGCCCGGCTTCTTGGCTTTTCATTTGGGTTAATTTCGCTACCTTCGTCCTCCTCTCCTCCTCTTCCTCCTCATCTTCTCCTTTCGTTTGCTGTTTGCACGTGCAAGGCGATGCAAGTACAATCCTTACGCCTCCCCCAGCTCACCTGGGGCGAACAGGCCGGAACAGCACTTCACGGCAGAGCCTGGAACGTGCCCCTTCAGAAACATCTGAACGTGGAAAGTTCTTTCTAGCCTGGTTGCTTTGATGGAATTTGCGTTTGAGCATAACAGAGAACGATGATCTTTCACTCCATGCCTGCCTCGCGTGTAAAGGACGCACCTTCCGCATCAGTGTTACGAGACCGGCTTTCCCTGCTCTGGGACGCGGGGAATGATTATGTCCCGGTGAGCACTCTGGGGACTCCATGGCAGTGGCTTTAACCAGGGGTGTCATCCCCTCCGGGGACATTGGCAGTGTCTGGGGAGATCGAGATCGTGGTTGTCAGCCTGGGGAGGGAGGTGCTGGCGTCTAGGGGGTGGGGCCGGGGATGCTGCCGTCACCTGCAGTGCCCAGGAGGGGCCACAGCAGAGCTCCCAGTGTCAGTGGCGCCGGGTGGAGCCTCACTGCGCTACAGAACTGGGAAGTTCTTACGGCAGCACGTGGGCGGGAAAGTGCAGGTTTTGCCAGAAAATGCTCCTGGGTCTTTACTGGACTCTGGCCCAATAATCCTCCTTTGAACTCCAAGCCTTGCCCCTCATCAGGGGCTTGTCCTCCCTGATCCACAGTTTGCTGACGCATGATCGAGAGATAACCCTGCCCACTTAGGTGGGTTGTTATGAAAACCAGTGAGTTAATTCACGTGTGGGGTTTAGCAAGATGGTGGCACCGAGACGTGGGCACTGCCACTGTGACCGTAACTGCTGATGCAAATCAGGGAGAACAGTAGAGCCCAGCCCTAGGGGGACATCCTGACCTACTGCCTGGACTTCCCTTTCTGCTGAGGCTGCTTGGAGGACACTGCCCATGGCCAACCAGGGCTGGCCCACCACGCTGCTTTGTCCCAGTGCCAGCCGTGGCCTCTGTGGGCCATGAGCTCCTTGTCACGGTGACAACCAGCCCGGATTCGGTCCCACATTCCTAGTCAAGCTATCGTGTCCCTGGAGCTGGCCAAGGGTGCACGGTGGCAGAGGAGGTGGTCTCTGAGGGGTAACAGGGCCCAGGGGCCCGTCTCTGTCTACCGACGAGGCTTGTGCTTGCACCTGAGAATGTCCTCTTGATTAGCTGTCACCGGCCACATCTGGAACCATTCATTAACATTTTATAGGCCATTTTCTCATAAAGAAAAGCAAAGCCGACGTAATTCTTGCTGGCGTTGGGGTTTTGGCTTCACACTCAGCACATCAGATGAAACCACTGTGGGAATAAAATTCCCCAAATGTGGCCATATTCATTGAATAGGGGAGGAAAAGGCTCCATTTTAGTTCCTTCGGTGAAGACCCCTAAATCCTTTAATTTCCAGGCAGTAAACACTGAACGAACCTGCCCTGGAGAATCGCAGCCCTTGAAATGAGCTGTGCGTCAAGGTGACCAAGAACACGGACCGTCAGAAAGGCTGGAGCGGAGAATGGGACGCCCTTGCGGCGTGCAAGTGCGTGTGCGGAGGAGAGGGGAGCCCGCGGCCAGCCACCCGTGGAGCTTCGGGTATCCTAGGAGCTGGGCGGTGACCTTGGCGGGACAGAGGGGAAGGTGAGCTGGGAGCACAGGCAGGTCTTCCTCTTGTGGACAGTCCTGGACCCGAGACAGTCACAGAAACCGAGGCAAAAGACCACGAGCGTCAGAAAAGGAACCCGGAGCCTGCTGAGCTCTTGTGGGGTCCTCACCTGGGGCTGTCTCTTGTCGCCCACAAGTTCAGCCACCTGGGTTTCTGGTGTAAGAGAAAAAAACTGAGGCAGCTTCAGACACACCCGAGAACACTGAGAAGTAGTCACCGGTCGCTGCAGCAAAGGGAGAAAACGTGTAGACGTGCATGCACGCGTGTGTGAGCGTGTGCACTGTCCGCGCACCTGTCTGCCATCTGCCCGTGCGTGTCTGTCTCTGTCGATGTACACACACGCACACGCACACACCACAGTCGTAAGAACTGAGAGGCATTAGGAGACCACTGGCCTGGTTTTTATGCCGAGAAATTCCCTTGCTTTTTAGCCCGTAGGGACATCAGTGTCTGTGGAAGAAGCAGCCAATAGATTGTTCTGGAAATGATCAGGTTGTCAGAGAGTGCGTTCTGGTGCGTCAGATTCACAACGTTTATCATGCACTTGGTAGAAGTTTCTTTCCAGAAGGTTAAACCTTTTTTTCTTAATGTTTTGCACGTGCAGAAATTGTCTTCATTTATCCGGACATTGCGTCGAGACGGATGCGTAAAGAGCCCATGTTTCCAGAGCACTGTGTGGGGCGTCAGGTGGTGCGCTGAGGCCTCTACATGGAGTGTCCCATCCAGAATCACCACTGTCCCTGCTGAACAGATGGGGATTATCTATGCAGAGGGTTTAGCCCCTGCCCAAGACACTGCAGCCGGGAGGGATCGGCCAGATGGGAACCTGTCCTGGTTGTGACGGCAGCCAGTCCACCAGCAGCGGCCACCCCCATGTAGACAGCCGCGGTTTCCAGGGGACCTGGGCAAATGAGGGCTTCGGCATTAACCCCACCCGGCTCAGCCGAGGGCCTCAGAGTCTCCGCACCCCGCTGTTGGTGAGTTGAGCCCAGCAAGAAACAGTGCCTCTGGCTCGCTTGTACCCTCACCAGTAATTGTCACCTGCATTTTCTTCAAGAGGCGACAAAGAGTGAAAGCCGTGCAGTTGCTTTTCTGTTTAGCCGGTTGTAAATATTCGGCCAGAATTTGACTGACAGTGCAATATTACATTCCCCAAAGCTTGCACCGTATGCGAATATTTTAATTAGGATTGTAACAAGCTATTGAGAAAGTTTGAGCTAAATTGGTTCAGCTGTTTTTGCATTAGTGAAGCATGAAAGGAAAATTTTTTTCATCTATTAGAAAATAGATTAGAAAATATTCCTTTTTATTAGAAACATTAGAAAATATTCCTTTTTAAAAAAAATTAAGCCAAAGCAACTGAAAATGAGCCAGTTTGGGATACTTATTTAAAGTCAGTAGATTGGATCTCAGTTGGGATTAACTGGACATTTGAAAAACGCAAAATGGAGTTCAAAGAAGTGCTTCGTGTTCAGCCTCTTTCCTTTGGCAGCTGCTGGGAAGGCAAAGGTGGTTCTCGGAGGAGCGCGTGTTCTAGGAGGGGAGGACGTCTCGGGTGGGTCAGCCTAAAGGTGTCTGCTGCCGCCGACTCCCGCGCTGGGCACCCCCACCCGCCAGGTGGCCACTCGCTGCTGCCCGCCAGGGGCCGGAGGCGCGGCCGCCGTTTTGGGGACACTCTGTCAGGAGGCTCTGAAATCTGCTCCCGTGTTTCTCGCCCTCGCGCCTTGGCCCTTGCTCCTGCTCTGTTGTTCGCTGCTTACCCACCTTTCGCTTTGTGAGGCCTCTTTCTGGACGTTGGTGTCTCTCCCGGCCGTGGAGGGGCCGGTGGGAGGGGAGGCAGGACAGGGCTGACCGGCTCCTCCTGCCCACGCCGCTGCCACCACCACGAGGACCGTGGGAAACCCCTGGGCTCCCCAGTCCCTGGACGCTGCCCCTGCTCTCCGCTGGGTCTGGGGGCGGCCGGCTCTTTATGTCTCTCTTCTCTTCGACTCCTCACGCCCCGGCATCGCCGTTCCTACGGGCCCAGACGGTCCCCGTGGGCACCTGACCACTGATCACAGGATGTGGGCTCAGCGCTGCCAGATCCTCACGTTTTTCAGAAGAAACCAGAAAACTAGACCGAAATGTGAAATCCCCTGCTTTCCAATAGTGGCAGCTAGTTTAAACGTCTTTAAGGCACTGCGCAGGCCACACGGAGGAGTCCCACGGCGGGAGGAGGGACCTCTGGTGTCGACTGCGGGATCCCCGAGGGCAGGAGCAATGACTCGTTGCTTTTTATCTTTTTCCCTTATTACCTACAACACCTGTGTAACTGACCACTCGGTAGTTAATAAATATTTTGGGGGACAAAAAGGTGTATTTTTTGTGTTATGTTCAACATGTAGGTTGTTTTTACTAGTGTTTGCTTTTACCCTTGGACGCACCTTCACTGTCGGCTCCAGTGAGACGCGTTAATGTTCACACGTGTGAATTGTTCTCATTTTCTTCTGCCCGGACGTGGGAATTTTGAGAGACTCCTGTGAGAGAATCCACGGGAATGTTTTCTGCACAGAAGCCTCAGAACCTGCCCTTTGGGCCGTTGGTTTGGGATGATCAGCGGGGCGTCTGCCTCTCCTCTCAGTGCACTGGCGGCAGCGGCGAGCTCTGTGGGCCTTGGTTCTGCCAGTCCCGTTCCCCGGAGCACCCGGCCTGGTGCCCTGCACAGAGCACGCACATCCATCAGGGCTGGTGCCTGAGTGTCAGGAGGGACCCGGGTCCACGCCTGGCTATTTCTCTACTGTGTCCCCAAAGCCTAGTGCAGAGCCCGGAGCAGAGTGAGCGTCCCATAAATACGTGTTGAATGGAGGCTGAGTGAACTCTGGGCTTCCCTTCACCTCCCTTCCAATTTCTTGGCTGTCTGAATGAGGACGTGTTAATCCATCAGCGTTTAACTGTTAATTAGTGAAGGCTGAGATCCAGCCCCTTGTGAACAGAGGTCCTTGTGTTTTGCTCGGAGAGGGTCAAATGCACAGCCTTCCCTGGTTTTCCACTGCAAACCGCACATTTGTCTTGAGAACACATTTGCGTCTGTTTTAAAGGCTGGATGCTGCAAGCTTCAGGCAGCGGTGAGCCCGGCCTGGGGCCTCAGACGGTAATTCTCACCAAGGGAACAATTCCATTAATGCAGGGGAAGGAGCCGTGGCCACATAAAACCATATACAACCATCCACTCCTCGGGGTGTCGTGCTGCCAAATGCTCGCCATAAATCGCAGCCTGGGACCGGTGGCAGGGGACGGTGTTCGCTCCATGGAGACCAGCTTCCGGGTCCAGTGCACCCCAGATTACAACCGGGTTCCTCTAAGCAGAGCGGTCCACACATCTACGTCCTTACACTGGCAAAGGCTCAGGTTGGGAGGCGGGATCCCAGGAGGGCCAGGAGGAGCTGCCCAGAAACCCCAGCGAAGGAACGTGCCCATATTTTACCCCTTGGCAGCCTCAGTTCATTAACTCGAGGGGAGTTTCTGGGTCAGCGACTTCTCATCTTGGCTTTCTTTTCATAAAGGAGCAATGAACTCGCACATCATCCCTCCGGCGGCCCCACCTCAACCCGGCGAATTATTTTCTTGTGTCTTCTGCTCACTTTCACAGATCGAGGGGAGGCTTGTCGGGGGCCCCTCGTTTGTCAGCCTCGCCATCCCCAGAGCTCTGTGGCCGTGACCCGTGTGCGTGCCCCACCTCCCCGTCCTGGGAAACCTGCAGTGAGACGCACAGAGGTCCCAGCGCCAGGCTCAGTCTGGAACATTTGCCTTTGAAATGCCCGAATCCCCAGCACACAGATGGCCTGTGGCAGGAGCCGGGTTTCTTCTCGCCGTCCCAGCGTGGGGGGTGTGCGGGGCGCGGGGCCTGGGCTGAGGTCTTTGTTGTGCCCCACAAAGTGGTAAATGAAGCATGTGGCTCCGTGTCCCTGGCTGCGGCAGGCCCTCGGGGCCTTTCTCTGGGGAAAAGGGATTTCCCACACCCTGTACCTCCCAGTTCTGTGGAGGAAGGCAGAGGGGATGGGAAAATCTAAGGCTCGGTTTTGCACTAGCTGCTCCTGTCAGCATCCGTGGCGGGTTTGATGAGAGCCGGGCCGTGATGGAGGGAATCAAAAGAGAGAGACACAGACTTTGCCCCGGTGCACCGGCTCTTTAGAGAGGGACGCCTGGAAGGAAAGTTCTGTGCTGAGTAATTAGCCACAGTGAGCTCCTCCTGGAAGGAAAGTGAGCAGGGACGGTGGCTTTCTGGGAAGAACAGCAAATAGCAACCAAAAGCTGGAATCTGGACACTCTGTAAGGGGCAGGGTCTGCAGAGAAGCAACCGCTGCCCTTGGTTTTCTCTTCCTGTTGCACCCAAATTATAGCCAGGGTCATTAGGATGCAAGGGAGGCTCCTTCCCGACAGCGTCTCTGCACGTCGGCGTCCCGGGGAGGTGAGATGCAGTGGCCGGGAGGAGCCAGAGTAGCTGCCCTGTGGCCAGAGCACCACAGGTCTGTGCCGCACAGTGGGAGGTGTAGGGTGATGAGCCCATGTGTTCCTTACCTGGGAGGAGCCTTTAGAGTGAGGATGGATACCAGGGTGGGGTGGGAGAGACCCCCTGCGGTGGGGCTGGCGTGCGCCGTGGGGCGGACTGCAGTCAGGGTCTCTGGCCTTCCATCAGTTGCTCATTCCCAGGCAGTTGTCATTTGTTGGTATTTGCCGTGAGCTGGGCAGAGGGCTCTGTCCAGGGCTGCACAGGTGAGACCCCCTCACCCCCAGCCAGGAGACTGAAGTGACAGGGGCCAAGGTGTGCACAGTGTTGTGAAGAGATTGACGAGATCCGCTGAGGGTGTCACCAGGGCAAGAAGAGGCCACTCCGCCCAGCCTGGGGATGGAACAGAGGCGGGAACAGAGGAGGGAAGTGAAGGACAAAGATGTTCTTCTGGGCTCGGTTCTGGACCACACCGGAGAACGTGGACCGTGGGGGGGTCTCTGCATTTCACACGAACTGGTAAGAGTCTTTGCAGAATCTGTTGCAAGTGGCCCGAACGATCGGAACGGGGGCCTCGGTCCGTCAGGGCTGCATCCCTGTGCGGTGGTGATTTCAATCCTGCCAAGGAGAAGAATATGGACTCGTCATTTCTTTCTGCAGAGGCCTAAGCGGGTGGGACAGGGCCCAAATGCAGCGAGGGGGAGTGGGTGAGGGGTACGAACTCGCAGAATCACAGGTTCCAAGAAGGGGCGTCCTGCCAGTTCTGTTCCCAGGACGGTAGCTGGAGGGCCAGGGAGGGGCCGGCCGTCGCGGCAGCCAGCATCGCAGAGTGGGAACGGAGCACCTGAGGCTCACGCTGGGCCGGGGAGCCCGGGGCGCTTGTCATGCGGAGATTCAGGAGAAGGAGCCCCTGTGGGGTGACCTTCCATCAGCATGGGGCACACGGCACACCCTCTTGCCCTGGAGGCACCGGAGTCACAGAAGCCGCCCCTCCTGTTGCTGAGAGGCGTGGCACACGTGGTCTGCGTGGGCAGGATGGTGAAGAGGAGGGGATGGTACTTCATAGCTTCACGATCACGTGTGAGAAAAGAGGAAGGAGAACGGGAAAATGGGCAGATTAGAGAAGCGCTTGGCAAGTCGATGAGTATTTGTAAATCACTCCAAGGTGTGATTTTCCGGGGGCGGGTGGGTGCAGCTTCAAGATCAAAGCAGACAAGTCAGACACATTCCTTGGACTTCTTGCCTCTAATCTGCATGGCGTCTGGCAGTTGACTTGGGTACCGAGCAGGACAATGCTCCCATTTTAACTTCGGTTTCCAACAGTCTTGTGAGAGGGAAGACGCCCGGCTCTTTCCTTAAACAGACGTCAGCTGAACGGCAGGTGACCCAAGTGCAGAGGGGAGAAGGGAGAGCCAGCCAAGGCAGGGGAGTGGCACAGGAGCGAAGTCGGGGGAGGTGGGCTCTGTCAGTCCCTTCTTCGTCCCTTTGCCACAGCGCCGGATACCCGGCGATCGGGCGTGTACAGGAGGTGCCTGGGCTGCAACCTGTGACGCCTGCCCGCAGGAAGCCAGCCCAGCGCTCGGGGGACCCTCCCGCCCCAATCTCTGCCCCAGCCCAGGGCATCGTGCATAGCAAGGAGCCAGGCACCTGCCTCCACAGAGCACGTTCTCCAGGGGACAGAGGGGACCAGCAAGCGTCTAACCGAGGCAGAGCAACTCAGAGGGCAGAAGACGCTGGTGAAGGAAGCGCAACAGGCCACGTGGAGAGGGATGGGGGCTGCGCCTTGGCCAGCAAGGTCAGTGGGACCTTTCCAGAGAGGAAGAGCGAGTCCTGCGAAGCTAGAAAGAGCCAGACAAGTGATAGCATGGGAGAGGAGAGGTCCCGGCGGGTGCACAGGGTGCGTTCTGTTCTGCCGTGTGGGCCGTGGGGAGGGGGTTGGGGCTTAGGGGTGGCGGAGGCCACAGATGTTGTTGGCAGGGGAGGGAGAGTGGGCGCCTGGCCCGGGGGAGCAGTGGAAGTGGGGGGGTGCGAGGGTACAGTGCGGGTCTGGGTGGAGGATGGGGGCTTGAGGGGAAGGCACAGGCCAGTCCTGGGTGACCCCGGGTCTGACCTGGGCACAGCGTCAGGGGAGGAAGGAGGTGGTGGGAGGATCACACGTCCGTGCTGGGCTGGAGGAGGTGAGGTCAGTAACTGCAAGCGAGAAGATTCCAACAGCACGCGCTGTCGGCCCCGTAGAGTCAGAGTCCAAAGATCTCATTCCCAGTTTTTCAAACATGTGAACACGTAGGCTTCTCACATACTCTCCCCTCCCTCTATCCCGTGTCACATGTTCTGTTTGTGGCCTAGAGTGAGGGAGTTACGCGCACGGCCTGCAGAGTGGCTCTGGATCCGATGTTCTCAACTGTGAAATCAGGAGGAGGGTGAGGATGGCGAGTTCCTTCCGGCGCTGACGTCCTGTCCCTTGTCTGAGCTGAGCCCGCTCAGCCTGGGCATTGCCTGGGTCCAGCACAGCCGCTGGACCTGAGGGTAAGCGCGGGACCGTGGGCCTGATCCAGGTGTCGTGTGAGCTGACCATGCTCTCGTCCACTTACCCACCCACTCATTCATTCTTTAACTCATTCATTCATTCAACAGACATTGTCGAGCATCCATTATTTGCCAAGTGCTGTGCCCAGTTCGGGGGATGTGACGGCCAACAGCGCAGATAGGTCTCTTTCCCATGTGGAGTTTCACTCTTCCGAGAAGCGTGAAAGCATCTCTCCTCTCTCTCACACACAAAGTTATGACAAATGCCATCAAATGCGGGCTCAAGAAACGTGTTTAATGAGGGGATCTGGCTGAGTCTGGGGGTGAAGGGCAGGTGCCAGAGAGGTGAGTCCGTGCTCACGGCAGAGGCAGCAGCACACACGGGCAGAGGAGGGAGAAAGTTTCTCCTCTGAGGAGAGAATCGGCACGGCTGGAACTCAGGGACAGTCAGGGAAGGCCGTGTCAGTGAGTAAAAGCAACCAGGTGAACGCTCCTACAGGCCAGTGGGCTGGAAGAACCAGCTATGGAAGCCGTTGCAGCCGTCCCTGACTCTCAGTGGCTCAGCTTTTCACAGGACAGTGTGAAGAGTCGTGGTAGAAACCTGCGGACGGTGGTGGATGCAAGCTCTGGCCCTACTGACAAGCTGAGCAGGAATTAGCTCTGCTCCGTGACTTGCCGGCATCTGTTGGAAGCCTCCGGAGTACAGGGGAGGTGGCCCCACGAGGACGTGGACAGGCCCTGCCATCGCGTGGCTCACGGTTCACAAGAGACAGCCAGCCAGTAAGCACCATGGCCTGAGGAGCAGAGAGGACCGGGGATCACAGGGGGCGGCACCCTGCTCCGCCTGGAGGGTCCGAAAAGGCTCCCGGGCTGGAGTTAGGGGAGCTGAGGGTGCAGAGGGGAGCAGGCAGCCGGCAGGTGGGGGCAG
>CAUYSK010021637.1:0-12610 GCA_963575035.1 Avahi laniger
CACTAAAGAACAAGATAACATAAAGAAAGATATAATTGAACTTAAGGAGATTGAAGAGTCATTTAGGGAATTTCAAAATGCATCAGAAGGTTTCATCAACAGATTAAAAGAAGAAGAAGAAAGAATTTTAGAGCTCGAAGACAAGGCTTTTGAGCTAACCCAATCATTTAAAGAGGCAGGGAAGAGAATAACAAAGGCAGAGAAATGACTTAGAGAGATATGGGACTATGTAAAGTGAACTAACACACAAATTATAGGTATCCCTGAGGGAGAAGAAGAAAGAATTAAAAGCATTGAAAATCTATTTGAGGGAATTATTGAGGAAAGCTTCCTTGGTATTGCCAGAGATCCAGACATCGAGATACGAGATGATCATAGAATACTGGGGAGATCTGTCACAAATAGGGCATAGCAATCAACCTGGCCAAAGTCAAAATGAAAGAGATACTTCTACAAGCAGCAAGATATAAGCAAAAATGATCTATAAGGGAAAACTCATCAGGCTAACAGCGGACTTCTCAGTGGAAACCTTATAAGCCAGAAGGGAGTGGGTCCCCATCATCAATCTTCATAAACAGAACAACTGTCAGCCTGGAATTTTGTATTCTGCAAAACTAAGTTTCACAATTGTTGGAGAAATTACGTCTTTTCCAGATAAGCAAACATTAAGGAAATTTGTCATGACCAGATCTGCCCTGCAGGAAATACTCAGAACTGCATTATACACAAATCAGTCAATAGATACCCACCAATGTAAAATCCCCCCAAATTATCAAAGCTCACAACTCCTATAAAACAATAGCACAAGAAGAAAAACAAGACAATAAGGTATACCCATTATGATCAACAGAACAGCATCACACATATCAATTCCATCTCTTAGCATGAATGGCTTAAATATGCCACTCAAAAGATACAGTCTGGCTGAACGGATGAAAAAACACAACCAAAGTTATCTGCTGCCTCCAGGAGACATATTTAAACCACAAAAATACAAACAGGCTCAAAGTGAAAGAACAGAAAAAAATATACCACACAAATTGAAACCAAAAGAGAGCAGGTGTAGCCATTCTAATATCAAACAAAATTGACTTTAAATCAATTATGGTAAAGAAAGACAAAGACAGTTATTATATAATGGTAAATTCCTCAAGAAAACGTAATGATCCTAAATATATATGTACCTAACACAGGAGACACCAGATACATAAAACAAATTCTACTAGAACTAAACAAGGAAATAATAGCATCATAATTGCCAGAGACTTCAACACCCCATTATTAGAACTGGACAGATCATAAAAGCAGAAAATAAATGAAGAAACAATGGACTTAAATGAGAACCTAGAACAAATGGGCCTAACAGATATTTACAGAACATTCTACCCTAAAACTACTGAATATATATTCTTCTCATCAGCACATGGCACGTTCTCCAAGACTAATTATATCTTAGGTCACAAAACATGTTTCAACAAATTTTAAAAAATCAAATTTGTACCACGCATCTTCTCAGAGCATAATGAATTAAAATTAGAAATTAAGTTCAACAATAGTGCTCAATTCTACACAAATTCATGGAAATTAAACAATTTGCTACTGAAAGATTATTGGTTCAATAACAAAATTAAGATAAAAATTAAGAGATTCCTTGAATTGAATGACAAAAGGGACACAGAATTTATAAAAATTAATAGGATTCAGCCAAAACATTACTACAGGGAAAATTGTAGCCTTAATTGCCCACATCCAAAAATCAGAAAGATCACAAATTAACAACCTAATATCACATCTCAAAGAACTAGAATAAGATGTGCAAACCTTAACCCAAAGCCACCAGAAGAAGACAAATAACAAAGGTCAGAGCAGAACTAAATGAAATGGAAAATAAAAATACAAAAAGTCAGTGAAACAGAGTTGGTTCTTGAAAAACATAAATAATATCAATGGACTTCTTGCTAGATTAACCAAGAATAGAAGAGAAAGGACCCAAATAATCTCAATCAGAAAGGAAAAGGAAATATCACAACTGATAGAATAGAAATAAAAAACATCATCTGTGAATACTACAAAAATCTCTATGCACTTAAACTAGAAATTTAGAGGAAATGGACAAATTAATGGAAACCCAGAACCTCCTAACACTCAATCAGAAAGAATTAGAACTCCTGAATAGAGCGATAAGCAGCTGTGAGATTGAAGCAGCAATATAAAGTCTTTCAACAAAAAATAGCCCCCAACCAGATTGATCCCCAGCCAAATTCTACCAAATCTGCAAAGAAGAACTGGTACCCATACTGCAAAATTTATTCCATAGTATCAATAAGGAGGAAATTCTCCCCAACTCATTCTACAAAGCCAATATAACCTTGATACCGAAGTCAGGAAAAGAAAACTATAGACCAATATCCCATAGGAATGTAGATTCAAAAATCTTCAATAAAATACTAGCAAACCAAATTCAATAGTACATCAAAAACATAATCCACCACGATTAAATGAGCTTCATCCCAGGGATACAGCGATGGTTCAACATCGCTATACATAAATAAATCAATAAATGTGATTCACCACATAAGCAGAAGCAAAAACAAATACCATATAATCATTTCTATACATACAAAAAAGGCATTCAACAAAATCCAGTACCCTTTCATTATTAAAAACCCTCAAGAAACTAGAATAGAAGGAATATAATTCAAAGTTATAAAAGTCATTTATGACAAATGCACAGTCAACATCATGTTGAATGGGGAAAAGTTGAAACCATTGCCCCTAAGAACTGGAATGAAACAAGGGCTCCCACTGTCACCACTTCTATTCAACATAGTGTGGGACGTCCTAGCCAGGGCAATGAAGGCAATGAGAAGACCATTAAGGGTATCCAAATTGGGAAGGAGGAGACCAAACTATTGCTCTTACTGATGATATGATCTTGTATCGAGAAAACCCCACAGATTCCACCAAGCGTCTCCTGGAATTGATAAATAAATTCACAAAAGTCTCAGGATACAAAATCAATGTACATAAATCAGTAGCATCTCCATGTACTAATAACAGCCAAGCCAAGAGTAAAACCAAAGATTCAATATCATTTACAATAGCTGCAAAGAAAAAAAAAATGCCTAGGGATATACTTAACCAAGGAAGTAAAAGATCTCTACAAGAACTACAAAATTCTGAGGAAACTAATGGCAGAGGATACAAACAAATGAAAAAACACATCATGTTCATGGATAGGTAAAATCAACACTGTTAAAATGCCCATACTACTCAAAGTGCCTTACAAATTCAATGCAATCTCTAACAAGTTACCAAAGTCATACTTGATAGATCGAAAAAAAAAAATTCTATGTTTTGAACCAGAAAAGAGTCTGAATAACTGAAACAATCTTAAGCAAAAAGAACAAGTCTGGAGACATCACGTTACCAAATTTCAAACTATACTACAAGTCTATATTAACCAAAAGAGCATGGTATTGTTACAAAAATAGAGACATAGACCAATGGAACAGAACAGAGAACCAGATATAAAAGCATCTACCTATAACCAACTGATCTTTGACAAAGCAGACAACAATGTACTCCGGGAAAAGAAGGCTTATTCAATAAATGGTGCTAGGAAGATTGAATAGCCACATGCAGAAGAATGAAACAGGACCCCTGCCTCTGACCACTCATAAAAATTAATACAAGATGGATAAAATACCTAGATTTAAGGCATTAAATCACAAGAGTTCTAGAGAAAAATGTAGAAAACCTCTTCCAAATATCAGCCTAGGCAAAGAATTTATGAAAAAAAAACCCCAATGGCAATGATGGCAATAAGGAAAATTTTAAAAAGAATTTGATTAAACTAAAATCTTCTACACAGCTAAGGAAGCAATCAACAAAGCAAATAAGCAACCTACAGAATTGAAGAAAGTATTAATAAGCTACATATCCAATAAAGGACTAATAACCAGAATTTAAAAGAACTCAACCAAATCACCAAGAAAAAATAAACAACCCTATTAGAAAGTTCTCACGAGACATGAGCAGAAGCTTCTCAAAAATAAGAAAGACAAATGGCCAATAAACAAATAAAAAAATGTTCAATGTCACTGATCATCAAAGAAATGGAAATTAAAACCACAATAAGATATTACCTTACCCCAGTTAGAACATCTTTTATTAAAAAGTCAAAAAACAATAGATGCTGGCATGAATGCAGAGAGAAAAGCATGGTTATACACTGTTGGTGTGACTAAATTAGAACAACCTCTATGGAAATCAATATGGGGATTCCTTAAAGAACTAAAAGTAGACCTATCATTCTATCCAGCAATCCTACTATTGGGTATTTACCCAATGGGAAAGAAGTCATTTTATCACAAAGGCACCTGCACTCGAATGTTTATTGCAGCACAATTCACAATCACAAAGATGTGAAATCAACTGAAGTGGCCATCAATTCATGAGCAGATTAATACAATGTGATATATGTACACCATGGAATACTCAGCCAAAAAAAAAAAAACGTTTTGGATGGAACTGGAGACCATTCTCCTAAGTGAAGTATGTCAAAAATGGAATAACAAACACTACATGTACTAACTATTAAATTGGAACTAACTGATGAGCACACAAGTGCATAGAGGGAAGTAAAACTCAGTGGAAAGCAACAAGTTGGGGGAGAAGGGGAGGGGAAGGGAAGGAAATAAATTAACCTAATGGATACTATGAACAGTATCTGGGTGATGGACACACTTATAGCCAGGACTTGAGCATTACAAAAACGATTCATGTAACCTAAAACATTTGTACCCCCTTAATATTTTGAAAAATAAAAAAATTCCATCTCGACATTTTTAAATTTAATTTTTAAATATGTCATGAGATTTTTCCTAGACACCATTGCTTCTGATGAAATCAAACATTGTTTGCAACGTTGTTGTTACCTGTAAGTCATATTTTCCTTTTCTTTTGCTTCTGTTAAGATTTTTTTATTTGATTTTTGGCTGTTTGGCTATAATGTTCTTGGATGTGGTTTTCTTTGTATTTTATTTGCTTGATGTTAGCTGAACTTCCTGTATTTGCAATTTGGTGGTTTTCAACAATTTGAAACATTGTTTACTGTTACTTTTTTCCATTATTATTTGCTCTAATTTATTTTTTCTGCCCATATTTTACTCTCTTCTGTTACTCCAAATAAACACAGATTAGATTGTTAGATATTATCTCATATGTCAATGGATCTCTAAATTTTTATAGGATTTTAGCTCCCTTTTCCTTGTGTAGTTTCTGTTGGTCTGTCTTCATGTTCACTGAACCTGTCTTCACCAATTTTTAATTTGTTGTTAAGGAACTCAGGTGAATTCATTATACCTTTTACTTTATATTTCAATTATAAATTGATTTTACTGATTTTTTTCTCACTTGGGAGCATGTATCTTTACCAATTAAGATCTTATCTCCTTTAATTACATTATATATTTATGAAAATGTGATTAAAATTTTGGCTTTTAAATCTAACATTTATGACATTTCAGGGTCTGATTATGGTGTCTGATTTTTCCTTGATCACTGGTCACATTGTTTTTTTTCTTTTTCTTCATTTCTAGTAATTTGTGCATTGTATATAGAAACATACGGATGATATATTGTAGTGAATTTGGGATCTATAAACTTTTTCTGAAGAGTGTTGTTTATTATTTTAATAGCAAACTCAGTTTGCTATTATCTGACCTGATATTATGCTGAATATCTTGACCTTTTGTAGTTTTGGTTGTATGTTTAGGTAGTACAGGATCTGTGGCATGCTTGAGGAGTTTGGGAAAATCCTCTAACCTGCCAAGATTTAAACTCCTTTCTCTCCCCTACAGATCTTACGAAGACATTTTTTTTTTTTAATTTTATAGTTAAGATCTAGACTATGCCTTACTCTTTCTGGTTCTTATTTTAACAAGTCACATTTCTAGCTATTTTTGAGGTTTCTCTATATTTTTCAGCTGAAACTGAATCATTTCTCAGTGCTGCTTAAGCTGTAGTAACTATCTCCTTTTTCCTCTTAGCCCCATAGCACCTAATTTCTGCTAAGTCTCATGATATCTTATCATTTCCCTGCATAGCCAAGCTCTCACCCAGAGAACCATAAGGTACTGACACACAGACATGTGAAGTCTACCTTTATGCAATTCCCTCTCCTCTAATGCCATGTCTCACAGATTCCAGTTGTTTTGAACCTCCTATCTTCTGATCTCTGAATCTATAGCTCAGTAAGACAGTAGTGCTCTGCTTATACTACACCTCCGTCAGGTGCAGTTGGACAATTTTCCCTGGCTGATTTGTCTTAGGGCTCACCTCATAATTTCCCCTAATTTCAGAGATCAGGCAATCAGATAAGGAGCAAAAGGGTTCTTCTCTCCTGTGACTCCCATTACTGTCTCATTCAGCTTTCATCGTTCACTAAACTCTCATGTACCAGGCACTTTGCCAGACATGGGACATGAAGATGAATAAGAGGAGACACTGTACAAACAGAGCTCCATCAGATAAGACAGCAAATCAAACCCACATTAAAACAGCAGACACCAAATACTCTAACAGTCTAGCACAATGTCTAAGATCTCAGGCTCTTGTCTTGCTGCTCCCACTTACTAGTTGTATGACAGGGCCAAGACACTTCGCCTGTCTAAGCCTCCATATCTCTTCAATAATGTGGTAGTAAAAATCATACCAAACAGGGCTGCAGTAAGGATTATAAAAAATAAAGCTCTCGTCATAATGCTTAAAACAGAGTAAGCAATTGCTAAATTTTTTTTATGAAGTATCAGAATCATTTCTATAAAATAAGCAGAAAAAACCTAGAATTATCAGATTCGTTCTGAAGACTAAGCAAACTAATAGGTCCAGTGTGGCTGCATCCCAGAAAATGCCTGGGCTGTGAGAAGCATTAGTACAATAAAGAATAATGGATTTGGGATTCCTTGTTTTATTATCCAATAGCTAGAAAATGTTGCTTCATATAATTATTATAATTGTTTATGCAGGAAAGACTATTGTTTATTCCACTATCAGTTACTCTGTCCTGATCTGAATCAAAAGCCCTCTTTTATTATGTTAGAAGTAGAATAATTTTGCCAGGTATTAATAGATCTTACCGATTCTTTCAATCTGAAGATCATTTACTCTTTTGCTTTAGGAATAATTTTTCTGTTTAAAAAATTTTATTCTATTCCCAAGTCCCTAAAATAGTAAAAACCAATTTTTTCTTATATCTAATTATTTGGATTTGTTTTTATATGTACAATCTTCTCTATTTTTCCACCTTTTTTCCTCTAAATTTTAAAACAAGTGTAAGTCTTTTATTCATGTCATTAATTTGTGTTTTGATGATATTTTAATTTTTAAAATATTTTTATTTTCTATCTTGTACATTGGATCTTTCCTTTACTTGACCTTAAAATAGCCTTTAAATCTCTATACGGTTGTCTTAACATTTTTCTTTTGCTCTACCTGTGCATTGATTTTTGTCATTTCATATTTATACAGTAAAAGTTGTGGAAAATATTCATTTCTCTGTGTGTATATTTATTTATTTATTTGTCTTTTGCTCATCTCACTCAGTGGTTCATGTTAACCGTAATATCTGCTTTTACTTTTATTCATATTTAACAAGAAGGCCTCTTTCTGGACTTCCATTAATCTAAAGTGGGAAAATCTCATTAGAACAGCTTTCCAGCATATCTGAAATCTGTTTATTTCCCCCTTCAGAAGTTTACTTTAAGAGCAGGGTATTGCATTTCTGATTTGCTTTTCTATTGTCTGACAACACAGAAGCAAAAAAGTAAATTAATCTGGATTCTTGATAGATACAGATTCTTGATGTGACAGACACTATGTGGACAGTTATTTTCTTGGATATGAATGTCATTCTCCTTTATGCAGTTTTGTTTAAATCTATCAAGTTTCATTCTGTCTATTCAGGGATAGTTTCTATACATGTCAGTTGGATTATTTTTCCTGTTTGCTGAGAATCTCTTGGCATCATAGATTTAAAAATACTATCAATTCCAAGGACTTACTTTTTAATTTTCACTAGTCTCTTTCTAGAAACAGTACCTACTTCCTTAGAAGTGCAGTAGTTAAATGACGAATAGTAACACTTTGGTTTGGGGTCATTGTTTACAAAACCATAACTGAGCAAAAAAATTATCAGTCTCTTTTCTCAGGCCACTGTTCTTCCTCAAGTTGTATCATATTATTTTTTGTTTGTTTTGTTTTTAGTTTCTGTTGTAAAACTATTATTGAAGATAATTCTGAATCATTAACAACATTAGCAAAATAAAATATCTTCATATTTCTGGAAGAATACAAAAAATAATATTTTAAGCAAGTTGTGAAGTCCATGATGGCAAGAAGAGAATTTTGTGGTACCGTTTCTTTGTTCCCGTATTTTTTTGTCTTTGTCCAATTTGGAGATCATGATAAAATTCTCAGAGTTTTGTATAGTTATACTTTTCTACATAGCAATATTTAGGATTTGACCAGTGTTACATTATTTTTCCTACAATGCTCTAATATCTTTCTTTAGCAAACTATTTTAAATACTATATGGCATGAAAATATTTTGCCACTTCTTTTTTTAAATGGCTCTACTCTGGCTTTTTTATGTATGTGTATGCATGCATGTGCAAATCTCTGTGTGTGACTTTTTGCTGTTATTTTTATTTTTTTCTTTAGAGAGGTCTACTATATAGCTTTGCTTTGATCTTTTATCTACTCAAAGTATCATCTTTATAAATATAACTCTCTAAGAGCTAGGTTACAAATTTTAAACATTCATAACTTAATTCACAGCATTTCTTTAATTCCTTTTGAAATTTTCACTCAACAAGGAATCCCTAAGATGACATCAATTTGCCTATTTCTAACTAACTAAATTGATTGAGTTTCCCCTTTTAAAGCAATATTTCATAGAATTCTTTCCAATATAAATTTTCAATTTTTAATAAGTTATTTTTAAACTGTATTTTAAAAATATTTGGAATGTCTAAAATCCAATTGTTTTATTTATGTAATACTGATAGGACTTTGAAATATTCTATTGCTTTAGTAAGTAAACTTATTCTAATAAAAACTACTTGTCTGTGATTTTAAAATATAATTATGTCATTGCATAGACCTTATATAAGATGAAAAAATATTTCCTTCAATTTACTGAAATAATTTATTTCTATATTATTTATTATCTTGATTTGTCTTGGCAGAGAAATCAGAGAAAAAAGAATAAAGAAGGAATAATATTATAATTCATCTGTGGTAAACAGAGTTCTCAAATGGTCCTTAATCAATGACATGAAGTAATCACATATATAATTATGAGATGATCTTGAATAATTCCTTTTCCCTTAGAGAATGTGGAATGTATGAATATGATAGGATATTACTTCCAATGCTGTTACATTATGTATTTAAAAATATATATTTTACATATGTGTATATATATATTTCAGATGTAATTGAGTTTTCTAATCAGTTGGCTTTGTGTTAATCAAAAGAGAGATTATCCTGGATAGACTTGACTTAATTAGATAAACCTTTAAAAGAGACAAGAAACAACAGCAAAGCTCTGCTGTTGACCTTACAGAAGCAAATTATCATGTTGTAGAAAGGATCTTGTGGCAGGGCAGACTCTCATTACTGAGATCTATATTTTATTAATGTTAGGGAATGAAATTCTGTGTATAACCACTGAGCTTGAAAGAGGACTCTAACCTCAGTTGAGATTAAACCCTGGGATAATAGATACCTTTAGTTCACTTGGTTACACCCTGATCATAGTACAAAACTAGTGCATATCCAGAATCCTGTTCCAGGGAAACTTTGAGGTAACAAATGGGTATTTTTTAAACCATTAATTTGAGGAAATTTTTTACATTAACAATATAAAAT
The DNA here is from genome assembly GCA_963575035.1 of Avahi laniger. Taxonomy (NCBI): domain Eukaryota; kingdom Metazoa; phylum Chordata; class Mammalia; order Primates; family Indriidae; genus Avahi; species Avahi laniger. The sequence continues at coordinate 9,937 of CAUYSK010021637.1, forward strand.
TAATACATATTTTAATAAATATATTAATAAATAGGGTGATACCTTGAAATGCATATCTAATTTTAATCTCTTCAAGAAGCTCCAGGCATATTTTGCCACCATTTTAAAGACTCATTAAATTTCATTTGTATTCTCTTGTACTTGAAATTGTCCAATATAATAGATCTTCATCTTTTCTCAGAAACAAGCTCCTCTGTTTCCTCTATTTCTGTTTGTGACACAAAAATATTTCCTGTCTCCTAGACTGAGGCTGTTTAATATTTTTCTGCTCTAATACAATCTTTATAATCAATTCACAAGTATTTATCGAAATAAAATTTTCCAAAAACGGTCATACTATGTAGGATGAGACAAAAGAAATGCAATACTGTTTTTATATAACACTTTACATTTTACTCCTCAAGAGACCAACTCTTATTTCTAGTTTAAATACTTTTTAAATATTTTTTAATTATTATGGATACATATTATTTGTATATATTTATAAAGTACATGTGATGTTTTAATACAAACTTACAAAATGTATAAATCAATTCAGGGTAATTGGGATATTCATCACCTCAGGCACTTATTATTTCTTTGTATCAGAAATATTTCAATTAAAGAGATAGCAACTGGTAGAATAAAGAATAAAAATTATGTTTTCTAGCTCTAGGCTCAGTGATCTTTCTGTTACATCATGTCGTATATCAAAAAGGAGATATAGCATAGGATGTAAAAATAGTAAGAATGTAAGGGACCTAGGTTTAAAACACAAATGAATGATTTGATACCTCTGTTTAGCTGAGCAATTTACCTAACTTCCCTGTGCCTCAATATCTTCTTTTGCTAAAGATGACTAATAATAATAATTGATTTATAGATTTGCAATGATAATTATGCAAATTAGTGTTATTAATTAAAATTAAATTATTATTAATTAAAATTAAAAATCAATTATATATGGAAAAATATTAATGTAAAACTCTCAAATGCTATTTGTCACACAGAATTGAGTGTCTCACTCTTAGCTCCTATTATCATTGCAGTTCCTTCAGGGGTCATTCTTATCTGCAAGGATTCCCCAGAGGACCTGAGACATACTGAAATCATTCACACATGCAGAAGTGTACTTCATGCTAAGAAATGACATTTATCAATACTTATTTTTATCCAAACCAACACGAAGAATTACTAGTAAGAAGCATCTCAAGCAACTCCTACTTTGGCATTGAATGTCATGCATTACTTGCATTGTTGGTGCAGCAATCCACCTGTTCTGTTTATGAATCGCTATTCTCAGGTTCACTGTAAACTGTATTCACTGTCAGTACATTCAAATTATAATTCTGTTTTCCGCTCCTGGCTAATTGGGTGGATATCTGAAAACTGAATTTCTTGTTCTATACCCCACATTTAGGATAAATACATCTTTACCCTCAAATTAAAACAACCCAGACATATGATCTCTGTATACTTAAAAGTAAAGATTCTTTTGGTTGGAAGTATCATGAATTCACCTCAAATAATCTCAAGCAGAGTCAAACATTTATAAAAGCTTACATCATGATTCAACTTAAGAAAGAGGAAGAAATTCAGCTAGGCCTTGAAGCAACTGAAAGTGAGAACGGGAGATTGTCGGGGGAACCAGCCTGCTTCCTTTCTCTGTTTCTCCTAGATTTGCTTCCCTCTGCACAGGAGCCTATCAGCTTCCAAATCCCATGCACACTGCCTTTTCTGTTTTAATCTTTGCTGTTATTTCTCTGTGCACACATGATAATAACAAAGTTTTTGACTTATCCTGTCCTGTGTGAGTAGGGTGAGTTTATGCTAACTCAGTTCTAATTACAGATTAAATCTGGGGACAATTATCACTGTTGTATTCATTGTTGTTGAGGATAATGGCCTTCTAGGGTGGACTTAAAAGATGCCACTCACTATGTTTTTCCTCTAGTCAAGACTGCGATTTCTTGACATTTTAGTTACTGGTACAGTTTAGTGTCTGTATGTGTGTTAAATGCTAAATTTGTAGTTACAAACACCAACTTCTCTTTTTATACACATTGTCAAAACTCTATTCTTTTATCTTCATCTCCAAAGAAATGATACATTCAAAGGTGTTGCTTTCTCCTTTAATATTCAGAACTATCTGCACGGCAGCCCCTATTATTCTTCTTATAGCTAGGAAAACCAACTTTATTTAAATATATACATTTTTACTGACACTTTCATAAATAGTCTAATATAACTTTCTTGTACTTAATTGCTAATTTAGTCTTGCTTCCTAATTTTTTCCATATTACTCCTCAACAGAGGAGACTCCATTAAATCCTAAATAATGACATTTCTTTTTTTTTTTTTTATTTCAGCATAATATGAGGGTACAGATGTTTAGGTTACGTGTGTTGCCCTTGCCCCCCCTCCCCCCCCAGTCCAGGTTTCAAATATGTCCATCCCGTTGCGTGGTGCACATTGCACTCTTTGTGTACACGCATACCCGTCCCCTCCTCCCTCCTACCCCCTCCCCCCTGCCCAACATCCAATAGATGCAATTCTTATATATGCACTTATGTGTTGATCCGTTAATACCAATTTGATGGTGAGTACATGTGGTGCTTATTTTTCCATTCTTGGGATACCTCGCTTAGTAGAATGCATTCCAGCCTTTTCCAGGAGTATATAAGAGGTGCTATGT
>CAUYSK010021638.1:0-46053 GCA_963575035.1 Avahi laniger
GTTTTTTTTAAGAATCTCCATACTGTTTTGCATAAAGGATGTATTAATTTGCATTCCCTCCAAGAGTGTATAAGCATTGCCTTTTCACCACATCCATGCCAACATCTATTGTTATTTATTAATAATAGACATTATGACAAGGTGATATCTCATTGGGGTTTTAATTTGCATTTCCCTGATGATTAGTGATATTGAGCATTTTTCATGTCTCTTGGCCATTTGTTTATCTTCTTTTGAAAAAAATCTGTCCATATCCTTTGCCTACTTTTTCATGGGGTTATTTATTTTTTTCTTGTTGATTTGTTTTGTTTTTTCTTGTTCGATTTCTTCATAAATTCTCGATATTAGTCCTTTGTTGGATATATAGTTTGCAAATATTTTCTCCCATTCTGTAGATCATCAATTTACTCTGTTGATCATTTCCTCTGCTTTGTAGAACCTTTTTAGTTTAATTAAGTCTCATTTATTTATTTTTGTTGGTTCTGTATTTACTTTGAGCATGTTAGTCATAAATTCTGTACCTAGGCCAATGTTCAGAAGAGTTTTTCCTAAATTTTCTTCTAGAATTTTTATGATTTCAGACTTACATTTAAATCTTTAATCCATCTTGAGTTAATTTCTGTATGTGGTGAGAGAGTAATCCAGGTTAATTCTTCTGCATGTGGCTATGCAATTTTCCCAGTACCATATGTTGAATAGGGCATCCTTTCCCCAGTATATACTTTTGTCTGCTTTGTCAAAAAATTGGTTGATTGTAACTATATGGTTTTATTGATGTATGTTTACTGATGTATGTCCAGGGCCTGGCAATAAATGATCAATAAATATTGTTGAACAAAGAATAAATGAATTAATAAAGGTGATAATGGGAGGAAATAACTGTAGCATGAAGTCTGAATTAATAGGAGCCAGAAAAAGATAAGCCATGAATTATATGACTATAGCAGAATGAGTGCTTGTAAGGTAGCAGCAGTATGTCAGAGAGGCATGACAAGAGAGGATACTTTTGAGTTGGACCACATAAAAGATAGCATTAAGGTTAAGAAGAATTTTACACGTGTAGAAATGAGGGGATGAGATAATGCATACCTGAGCAAAAACACAAATGGACAGTTAGTTGGACATGTGGAATTGTACTGTTTTTGGAAAGTGAGGTGTATGGAATTGTGGAGTAGGAAGAGCTGGAAAAAGTATATGCATCAGTCAGATTGGTTTTGGCTGTGAAGAATTAAACTATAAATAAAATGGTATCTGAAATTGATTAAACATTTACTTTTTCTAACAATTATATACCCATAGTAGGGATGGCGTAACTAGAGATGAGTCAGCATCTCAGTGATGTAATCAGTGACCCAGGGTCTTTTCATCTCTTCGCTTTTTTTAATCTTTGCATAGATTTCCTCCTCAAGCTAGTTCAAAGATGACTGCCTCAGATTTCCAACATAACCACATCTAGAGGAAGAAGATAGATTCTTTGTGTCTTCCTGTGGGTCTACATTAGGAATGATGAAACTTTCTCAGAAAACACTTAGAACACTTTCCTCCACACTTCATAGACCAGAGTTGTACCATGATTCCTGACAGCCCTATTCATTTAAAAAATATTTAGTGAGCCCACATAATGTGCCAAATACAGGTATAGGCAATTTTAATACTATAGCATTAAACTAAATAACACCCCTCCATGGAGCTTATATTCTAGTTGGATAAGCTGAAAATACATAAATTAAAAAAAATTATAATGATATATTATGGGACATTATATGAACAAAATCAAAGTAGATTAAGAGATAAAGAAAAATAGATGTATTACCAGGATGAAAATTCAGGTTGGATGGTCAAATAGAGTGGTCAGATAAGGAGTCTTTGAAAAAGGGACTTATAAATAGAGCCCTGAGTGAAATGATGATAGCCCTGTGAATATTTGAGGAAAGTTGTTTTTATACAGGGAGAAGAGCAAGTCCAAAGCCCTGAGCCAGGAATGAACTTGGAATGTTCAAGAAACATTGTAGAAAGCCAAATGTCTAGAACCGGATGAGAAAAGTAAAGGATATAAGGAGCTGAGGTCAAAAAGTCAGCAAGAAGAGCAGACTATGAAGGTCTTATAGGCCCTGGTAAAGATGCTAGATTTTGTCCTACAGGCAATAGGAAGACATTGAATGGTTTTGAAGAGTGGAGTAGTATGATCTGATTGACATTTTGAAAAGATCACTTTGCCTGCAGAGAATAGACTGTAGGAGGTAAGTGCAGAAGCATAGAAGAGAGACTAGAGCAGAAGTACAGGTAAAAGAATAACACGATTTGCAATATTATAGCAGTGATGAAGATTAGAAGTTCAGGACAGATCTCTGGGTAGCCTTGGACGAACACAGTTCTCATTTTCTTTCTCACGTGCAGTTCTCAAGAATAACTGCAGAATGTGCTAGGAAAGCAACATTCTGAGATAAGGGGGAACTAGCTGGAACAGCCTAGGCTCTGTTCCTGTCCTTCCTAGAATAGCAGGTCCTATAATGCTTGACATGTCATATGGTCACAGAATATAAAGCCCAGTGCAGGCTGCTTTCCCAGGTCTCTTAGCTGCAGTGCAAAGTGGGGCACATGCACATGAGATTCCATCTTTCTTGTGTAGTTTTCCTGAGCTTTGGGGGACCAGTACATCATGAATCCTGGGCTTCTACTATCCCTTGCTGCCTGTTTGTAAGAAAGAAAATTGCTTCATTTAACTTGTTGTATGCAAGTATTCTGTCTAATCGGACTTATGCAAGTGATGGAAATTGGCCTCTCTCAAGGTGCACTTGGTGGGGTGTTTACAGCCCTCCCCTGATATTGATACCAGCATATAATGAATCTGCTTCAAAAGAAACTGTTGGACTGAAAATCAATCGTGAAAATAATGAAAGGACTGACCCCTGGCCAAAGGAGTAGACTAACTTTGTTTAAACTGATCTGGAAGGGATGCATATTAGGGAGTCAAGCATAATGTTCACTACAGAGTATATTAGCATCAGATTATGAAGGAATCTCAGCTAAGTACATTTCAACAGACATTGGTTGAGTAGCTAGTATTTGTGTTGCAGGTTGATTTGTCTACAGGGCAGACACTGAGATGGAATGTAAGGTTAAGGATGATTATTGAGGCATCCCATGGAATTTATACCTGTGGCTGCTAGATGTTTGCTAGGCTTTTAATAGGCTTTTCCAGTGCTCTATCAGGCTTCAGTTTCTGGGTGGTCTGGTATGTGATATGAGTATAATAATTTTCAAAGTCAAGGGCCTACTCTTTCTTCTTTGATGTAAAGTGCATTTCCCTGATCTGATGTAATGATATGTGGGAACTTGTGCTGATGCGTCAAACACTCTTAGAGCCTTAAGCTGAAGCTCTGAAAGTATGAAAGGAAAATCTATACTCAAAATTCGTGTTTATTCCGGTCAGAATGAATTGCTGAGCCTTTCAAAGTAAAGGAGAAAAGGTTATCAATTTGGTCTTCTTGAGGGATGGTTTTGCATCAGAGATTCAGCATTGGTCTGTATGGCTGGCAGGTTGGCACTTGGTGGCAGCATTTGCTAGGTCAGTATCAGTGAGTGGGAGCCATTAATAATGCACCCAAGCATAGCTTCTATCACTACCATTATGGCCAGAAGTAGGGGATGGATCATGATGAAATCGGACTGCTTAATGACCAAATCTGAGTAACATCAGCTGGTCAGGTTGTTTTATCTGTTTTGTTATTGTGCTATTCCAATGTTGGATGCTTTTTGGAAGGCCTTAAAGTGTAATAGAAACACCTTTAAACTTTTTGTTCACTATCCTTTGTCCATCCACATGCCTTTAGCTATGGTTCTCTTGACCCAAATATTGCAGTCATTCATCTTCCAGCTTATGACCAGCCAGCCAAGCCATTTGCCATTGCTCATGAGTCCAACTATCATCTAACCTCCATCAGTTCTCTAGAAGACCAGGTGCACCATCTAAAATTCTGCCAACTGGAAAGATTCTCATATGCCTCTTATCAAAGCTCTCTCTGAGTGCCAAACAATTTTAGCTTGTACCCTTTTACTTAGCTTACCAATCCATAATCCATGCTGGGTATTTTTCTTCTACCTTCAGTTAGCAATAAAGGATCCATCATAAGTCCATACATATAAGCTAAGGGAGAGACATTGATTGGTGAAATGGTGATGAACAAAATGGTTGTCTGGGCTATCTGCTTGTGTAGGTTGCTTTTAATCCTTTCTTATTTATACTTGATCTTGGATGTATTATTAAATATTTCCATTCTTCCAATGAATGGGCCATTTCTGGGCATGCCTAAACTTATGACTTATTGAGTCTGACAGAATGCAGCTCACGATCACCTGTTATTCTGTAGTCAGGCTTTCCAATTTTACTAGGGCTCAATAGCACTCCAGGGGTTGATTTGAAAATGGTATATAATTCTCCACTACAGAAGGCAGGACTTTCTTCCATAATCCTAGAGGTCTGTATTGTGATTCTGTCTTTGGGACTTGCCACAAACTCTACATGATATCATTTCCCATCTCTGATATCTCTAATATCATAAATAGTCTGTTGGGTCATGTGTCAACTCAAAATTGGTAGCCTACTAGGCATTATGATTCCTTTTTTTTTTTTGTGGTGCAAAGCCAGGATGTAATAATTCATCCCTTCTATTGGATGAAATGTCTTAGAATGCTCCAAACCACTGTACCCACAAAAGATTGTCTTCTTTGATAGGCTTCTGAATCTGAATATTTTGTCTTCCCTCCTCTGCCATAGATATGTCTTATCAAAGCCCTCAATGAACTAGTCACTTTTTGCTCTATAGGTCTATTGAACATGATGCCATCAATATAGTAGATCAATTTGATGATTTGCAGGATAACCAGTTGGTCAAGTTCTCATCATATCACATTATGACAAAGGATAGAGAAATTAACATACCTCTGGGGTAGACTGTAAATGTATATTGTTTTCTGTCCCATGCAAATTCCAACTCTTTAGCTATGGAGTCAGAAATGAAGGCATTCACCAAATCAATAGTCTCATAGAATGTATTTGAGACTGAGGCTCTGCTAATGTGCTCCAGCGAAGGTACTTTAAGCACAGTGAAGGCTACATACAAATGGGATTATTATTGGTTATATTTGATAAATTAAATGCAGATATTACAGAGACAACCACTTCTGCATCTTTTAAATCTTTAAGAATGGTACTTATTTCCACCATCTGCCTGTAGACATATTATCTTTTATTTGCTATCTTGGAAGGGGGAAATTTTAGAGGCTTCTTCTTGACCTTCACCATTATGCTAGCTCTTATCCCACAGGACAGGTGCTTGATATGAAGGTTATCCCAATTACCAATTATTTCTATTCCAATTATATATTTGGAGAGTGGGAAAATAACCACCATCTGTGCAAATGGACTCACTGGACCTACTGGATATGTTTAGTGGCCAGAACTCCATTTATTACTTGGCCCCATATGCTCATACTCAAACAGTAGGGCCATCATTGGTGTGTTCAAAAATGCATGAATATTGCACTTTTCCCAGTGCATTTACCTGAGTAAATGGTCATAGTTACCTTTGGAAATGGATGGGGGAAATCATTGCCACGTTTATTTCTCAAAGTAGTGCAAGATGTTTTCTCTTAGGAACTCTACCTCTTCTTTAGTCAATAAGATTGGGTCTAAAAATTGGTTCAGCTACAGAAATTGGGCAAGTGTGGTAGACCACCGTCAGATCTGACCTATAAAGGAGAACTACCAGTCTTTTGAGTGATGCTGATGTCTCACTCTTCAGAGGATTCCTTATGGTCATGGAAAATGGTAAATCTTCTGGACACTCACAATCATCTGGAAGATCTTTTAGCTGTACATAGTATATACGTTCTTGCATTCCCACTTCCCTAAGCATTTTAATCCCATCATCTACTGTCTGCTATGGCAATTCTAGCATTCAACTTCACTTAATGTAGCCCATCACATTTTCCATGTGTCTAGGAGCCGTTCTATTAAGGAATTTGCATCATCTCCTGGGGTTTTCTCTAGGATAGTAAATCCTGGATCTTGGGAAAATGTTCCAAAATCATAAACTCTCTCTTATCAAACTATATTCCAGCTCCTTTGAGCAAACACCCCAAAAATCTAGTTCCACATATACTCTTTAGCTCTTGTTAGGTCTTGAAGTTTCTTTGATATAAAGCATCTTTTCTGCTTCATCAGGCCCAACAGGTTCCTTGCCGGTTTATTCTGTCACTTAACATTAGTAATAGCCTTAGTGGCTAAGGGGGAGGTGGAGGCATACCTGAGGCGGGGAAGAGTGCAAATGTCTTATGTGAAAGAGAGTGTACTGTCTTCAAGGAAGGGGAGAGATCTAGCCTTTGACAAGGAAGGGTTGACCATTTCTTCAGGCTTAGAGATGTTAGGGGAATGAATCTACAAATTCAAGATTTAGGCAAGGCATCAACCCAGATGTCTTTGTCTCCTATATGTTATATCATCATCCCTCCCCAACAAGGACCTTGACTTTTATAGCAGACCTTTTCTGGTTGGGAGTTTAAACTTTCTCCTAGCTTGAGTACTCCTCTAGCCTGATCCTCAGTATTTTATGCCCTCCTTTATGTAGAAACAGAAGATGAGAGCTTTCTTGTATGCTACCAAAGGGACCCTCTGATATTTATATCAGCTTTCAATTAGTTAATAATCATTCACTGCTTGTTGTTTGCCAGAGAGTCAATTAAGCTGAGCAAGAACCACTTATTTTCATTGACCTTATGATTAACTGTTTTCCTATATTTCTTGAATTATTGACACAATGCACTAGCCAGTGTATTCCCCTCCACTACTATCCTAGTGCACCACTCCAATGCACACCAATGAAAGTTTTAACAGCTAGACTGCAGTTTTGAGCCAGAGACTATCTGTGTCCATTAAATACCAGTATTGGGATTCTATTGCTAGATGGGTGGTGAATAATCCAGTTTCTAAACCTCTATATTCCTCTTGCTTCCTTGGATTACTTCTGGTACCAATTGTTACAGTTGAGTTTTCCAGGAAGTGTTCATGATGAAGTGTTTCATGCAGATCATTAGGCTGTGTCTTTCTATCAACACTTGTGAAAGTAAGAAGGATTAAGTAGAGAAAGGTCGAAAAGCATTGCATGACCAATGACATCTTCAGACAATGCCACGGAAAGCTCCAAAGCTAGACCAGCCTTTAGTTTTGTCTATAGTTGAAGCAAGATGGTCAGACCTTTATATCTTTCTGTTGAATATTCACTGGATAAAGAACCCCTTGCAGGGGCATGATCTTGGCCAGGGTGGCTTTCTATAGCTAAGCCAATCCCTGAAAGTGCTGACAGCTGAGCACTGCCTTTCTCTCTTTCCCCAGCACAAGTCCTTCAATGAATCACAGTGTTCAGAATAGCATGCAAGGCACTCTGCTGGAGACACAAAGATGGATCAGAAATGATAGGCTCTTTAGGAGAAGGACACATATCCTTTTGCCACATCATGCTGATGAATAAAGAAAACATACAGTGGAGAGTCATCCTGAGCTAAGTATTGAGGAATTAGAGAATATTGTCTAAGAAGAAAATAAAAAACATTCCAGAAAAAAGATTGTTAGGAAAAATAGAGAAATGGCAAAATCTCTTTGTTGTAAGAACATTTGAAATTTACTCTCAGTGTTTTATAAATGTACAATATATTGTTATTAACTATATTCACCTCAATGTGCAATATATCTCAAAGGACAAAAAATCGTATTATTCTATCTATTTAAGGCTTGTAACCTTTGACCATAATATTCCCACCCCATTCCCAACCTCTGATAACCACCACTTAGCATAACTTTTTCAAGTGTTCTCATCACAAAAAAATAAGATGATGGATATTTCAGCTTGATATAATTATTCTATGTTGTATTAATAAGTCATAACATAATTTTGTGCCACCAAAGTATACACAACATTAATTTGTCAATTTACAATCAAAAATAAAAATGTACAAAATCTCTTTATGAGGGGCCCTCGGGTAGTTCAGGTTGCCGATATGTTTTCATGGGCTTCAACCTTATTACTCAGTAGGTGCTGGTGGTTGCTGAAGTGTTAGCTTAAACTGGGAGTATGTGCTGAGGTTTGCATTTTAAAAAGATTTAGAGGGCACAGTCTAGAGGATGGATTAATTGAAATGCACAAAATGATGTTGCATGTAGGTATTGGCTTTGTTGACAAAGGAAAGCCACTGTAGGTTTCTGAAGAGGGAACTCATTTGATTTCATCTACGTTTTGGTAGAAAATGTAATATCATGGTGGTAAATGAATTATGGGATGCAGAAAAAAGAGTTAGAAAGCTATTAAAATATGGGAAGCTAAAGCAGTATCACTTGAGGCCAGAAATTCAAGACCAGCTCACCAGATCAAGGGATATAGCAAGAACCCATTTCTAAAAAAAAAGAAACAAAGAAAGAAAGAAAAAAGAAAGAGAACACTATTAAAATAGTGTAGGTAGCATTCTTATAATCCGTTGCTAAAGAATGAAATCTTATAATGAAGATTTGAAGATGGTCCAAAGATATTTGCTTCTCTAAATTCAGATTAATTTATTTCAAATTATTGGCTCCCTTTCAGTTCATCTTTTTTTAATTTTTTTTTATTTCAGTATATTATGGGAGTACAAATGTTTAGGTTACGTATATTGCCTTTGCCCCACCCGAGTCAGAACTTCAAGCATGTCCATCCCCGAGATGGTGCTCACCACACCCATTAGGTGTGTATATACCCATCCCCTCCTCCCCGCCATCTGCCTGACACCCTATGAATGTTATTACTACATGTGTACTTAAGTGTTGATCAGTTAATACCAATTTGATGGTGAGTACATGTGGTGTTTGTTTTTCCATTCTTGGAATACTTCACTTAGTAAATGGGTTCCAGTTCTATCCAGGATAATACAAGGGGTGCTATGTCATCATTGTTTTTTTGTGGCTGAGTAGAACTCCATGGTATACATATGCCACATTTTATTAATCCACTCATGTATTGATTGGCACTTGGGTTGTTTCCACATCTTTTCAATTGTGAATTGTGCTGCTATAAACATTCTAGTGCAGATGCTATTTTTATAGAATGTCTTTTGTTCTTTTGGGTAGATGCCCAGTGGTGGGATTGCTGGGTAGATGGTAGTTCTACTTGTAGTTTTTTGTGGTATCTCCATATTACTTTCCACAGAGGTTGCACTAGTTTGTAGTCCCACCCAGCAGTGTATGAGTGTTCCTATCTCTCCACATCCATGCCAACATTTATCGTTTTGGGACTTTTTGATAAAGGTCATTCTCACTGGAGATAAGTGATATCTCATTGCGGTTTTGATTTGTATTTCCCTGATGATTAGAGAGCCTTGATTTAAGATTTTGCTTATCATGTGAACTATTCTTTATCTCAATACATGCCTCTACATATATTTACCATGACATATGCTAGCAGTTCAAGTCTTAGTTTTCGTCTCATACCACTGATCTTACAGAGTAAAACTGGGAGAAATAGAAGAGGTCAAATACATAACATATGGCTCTATCCTAGTGTTCAGTGAAAAGAAATCTATAAAGCAGACATAATGTAATCAGGAATTGAGTAGCATAGAATTACATGGTGAACTGCAATGGTAATTTAGTTTAAGGCTTCCACGGGAATGAGGAAGATAAAACTTTATGTACTTGACCTCTAGGATAAAGTATATGTATGTAAAGTCATGACCTATGTCTAGGTACTGTCTGTGTGTAGTTGCTCCACAGTGGAGCACAAAGTGACTTAAAGGACACATATGACAAATAAAGAGAGTGCTTCAGGGACAATTAATCCTGGGCTTAGCTAATGTTTTCAAAGTTATGAAAGTAGGAACGTGGTATTAATCTTGAACCTGCAGGAACAAGTGAGCTAATTTCTCTTCCTATGGAAAAAAGTGAGGTGAACTGTCTAACTCTCAGCCAGCTCATGAAGGATCTGAGAAGAGAGCATTAGATTTCTGATGGACTCCTCAGAGGAAGCCAGTCTTAAATTGAAGAATGTTTTAGGAGCCGCAAGCAAAAAGGGAAAAGAACTAAGATATTTCTAGTTGGGGAATCACCAGTTAAGGGGATCATCTTGGGATAGGCCAACCAAATCCTCTGATCTCTGGTCAAAGGGTTAGTCCAACTTCTGCTGAGGAGCAATGTGACCAGAGCCATAAGCAGAGGGCTGGGAAGGTGGTATAGCCACCAGCAGTTAAAAAGGAGTCTTCAAAAGACTTCAGTTTTAATTATTTAGGGAAGGCATTTGGCAGGATAAGAACACTGATAAGTCTCTGATACTGTACAGAAAAAGAGGAAGAGGAAGCTGGTAGTAAATGACCCGAGAAGGATTAAATGAGTCTTTAAAATGTATTTTTTAAAAGTTGAGTTTTTTTCCATTAAAATTGGTTGAGAATGCCTATCCTGTTACATAAACATATATAGGTACTATAAGTGAAAAATCATCAGAAGCCCATCACAGAGATAACTTATTCTCTCCTCCCTCAGGCTGCATGCGCTTTTCTATGTACATCAGCTTTCTCGTCATTTTCTGCTCCCTCATTATCTTCAGTTTTTACGTGGCTTCTTTGGGCCTTTTCTCCATATCATAATGTTTCACTTCAAACTCTCAATGTTAACTAGAAGACACTTCATGTACTTCTTATTCCAAATTTAAGTTTATAGAAACAATAATATGAAAATCTTGAGTCATCTTCTCTAGTCAGGCCACAGAGGTCATTGCTGCCTGGTCAGCCTGCAGCGAAGGGACCATTTGTAACATATGTAACAGTTTGGGCAGCTGATGCTCTCACATACTTGGTTTCTTTCAGAAGTGAGTGTGGTCATGGAGGATGTTCCAATCAATATCTCTGTAGCACACTGGCTGAAGCTCTTATATAATGTTCTCAGAACCCTCTCCGATAGTATACTCAGGCCATCCATAGCTTGTTTTCTTTATATACTGGACATTGCAGGCAGAAAAACCCACTGACTATATCTTAGCAATAAATCAGTTCTCCCAACTGGGTGGTGGTGGGGGTTAATATTGCATATGTTCCCTGTTTCTTAAAACCTTCCTCACCTTTTCTGGAGCACTTTCTAGAATAAGCCATCTAATTAAAGCTGCCTCAAAGCCCCATGGCTGTCCACAAGGATACCAAGGAACTGTCTTCAGGAAGATTGAGCTCTTACTGCCCTCTAGTGGGAGTGGAGGAAGCAGTTTTGCTGTTAATTGGGGTTGAAGTTGGAATAAATAAGCAAGATCCACCTTACTGCTCACAAAAGACCACTGTGAGAAAAAGGAGAGAAAAGGGCTTTTGCATGGAATTGTAAAAAAAAGAGTGTATATATGAAGTCCAAAGCACTCTGGGAAGAAAAGAAGACCAAGCAAGAGCCCCAAGCTTGGAGAGCAAACATGAGTGAAGATGAGGCACAGAAGATACCAGGAAATGAAAGTTATCTGGATGCTCAGGAGCTTTGTGGAAGCAAAGTCCTCATTAGAGGATTGCCTTGTCTTCATGTGAATGGGAATGTCAAACTCAGCAGTCGCCCATTTTAGGCATTTTCAGACTTCGAATCACCTGTACTCAAGTGTGTGTCTGATATAATCCCAAATCCATGCCTCCTCTTATTTCTCCCATTAGATGCTTCCCAGCAATATCTCCTCAGGTCTAAACTCAATTCCCGACACATAATTATGTGCTCAAAAGTTGGTTTCATGAACTGTAAGATCTACAGGGACTTCTAGACCCTAAGTAGAAGATTGAAAGGAACTTCTGCACCAGTGTTTGAAGGATGAAATAAAAATACTATGACATCTTAGCTAAGAAAATGGAAAATGAATACCCATGTTATAATTATGACAAATGTTTTTCTTGGAGTGACTCAACTCAGCATTATTTCCAGCCAAAATATTAATAGCTGGATGTAGGTAGATCTAGTTATATAGACCCAATGCAAACGTGAGGCTAAGGCTTGTCATTTACAGCAGAAATGTATGTAATGTTGAATAGCTTACCAGAAAATTGTCATACTATTAAGCTACATAGGTAAGTAAGTATGGTTTCACCCTTAAAATTAGAGCACAAATACATGGTGATGCATTACTTCAACTGTTATAAACAAGCTAACACTACCTAAATCAATAAGGCCTGTCTGTCTGCTGTGGGGTTTTGTGGTATATTGATTACAAGCAGAATAAACTGTGTCAATGGAAGAGTGTAAGCAAATTATTATGATGAGCCAGCTGGTTGGTACAAAACATGACAGACCGCCTTATATCATCTGCTGGAAGATTTCTAGCCTGTGAGAGTTAATCAGACATTTATGAATAATGTGCTGTGGACATATTGTTACAGAAAAGTGATAAATAGTACCTTCATAGTTCATTCTTACAAATTGCCCAGAGTATTCAATAAAAAGTGACTCTCAATAACCTGTTTCAATGTTTCAGTGCTTATATTTTGTGTGAGTAGTCGTAGGATAGATTCTGGAAGCTTCATCCAATGAGAAATCAAACTGTAGAAAGAATCCTGTTGAATTTACAGATCAGCCACTGAAGCAGACTGTAGCATTCCCCAAAAGAATGTTTATATCATGAGCAAAACATAGGAGAAATTGTATTCATGCCAAATTAGAATGTCATTGGCAAGCACAAAATAGATAAGTCAAGAAATACTTGTCCAACTCTGTGTTAAAGAGTTGGGGATATGTTCTATGTTTGGGAGGAAATCATATGAAATCGATTATGTTAAATCACTGACATAAATTTCTGTCTAGAAACTAATTAGTGAAGAATGCACTCTCTTATTCCATAGGCCAGGTTGGGAGGCCCTGAAAAAGACAGTGAGAAAGTTTGTATGAGAAAGTCTCAATGTCAGCATGCATCAGTATCACACGGTGGGCTTGTTAAAACACAGATGGCTGGACCCCACCCCGAGAGACTCTGATTCAATAGGTCTGGATTGAAGCCTCAGAATTTGCATTTTCAAATCCCCAGGTAATGCTGATGATGCTGGTCTGGGAAACCATATTTTGTAAACCACAGACCTATACATCATGTTGGATTTAATATTTTTGAAGACTTCGGGAACGAGGATGTGGAGTTGACATATATCAAGTTGGAAAATGAAAAAAAAGGAATGCTGATGCTTGATTCTTTCTCTATCCAAATCTATTCTTATAAGAAAGGAACAGGACCCATATTGATTTTTTTTTATGTTCTAGATTCTTTACATATATTATCTCAACAGGCACACTATTTTTAAGCTAGCATAATTCAGGAACTTGTATAATACATAAATAAAATGTATGAAGCCCAAGCATCTTGGGACTTTGTCTTCTAATCTTTTCCCATTCAAAGAAACATTAATTTCATGTCTAGAATACTTGGGGAAAATGTTTTTTTTTTTTCTCAAGATATCAATAGGTGAAAAGACCTCATAAGTCATACCAAAAATCTTTCTTTCCCATTTCTCTCTCCTTCAATATCTTTCAGGGACATGAATACCCTGCTAAGATTTTTCCTCAAGGCATGAAAGATTGGAGGTTACAAGAACTCCTGGAACTAGACTGAAAAATGCTGGTATCAGCTCAGTTAACTGAGAACTCAAGGGGCCTGGTTGATTTTTTCTTTAGGTTTCAAATTTTGGGTTTAAACTGCATTCACCAAGCGTTAAATAAAGGCCAATTAATTTGGCTTAGTTTGTTTCTCAAAGGCTTCAATTGTCATTTAGCCCAATCCAGATTCCATGTCAAAGATTGCAATTATATTTAAAATTTTGTAATACTCTAATATCTATCTTAAAGTGGTTTTAGTAGAATCAATCATCCCTGGTTAAAGAGTTGCCATGTGACTGAAATCTAGCCAATCACAGTACCACATTTTCCTTGGCCACAGTGATTGGGCTGAAGTGATTACCTTCTTTCCTGGAACTCTTCACCAGGAATTAAGGGAAAAGTCTGTGTCTTTCTGTGAGATTGCTGATGGTCATCTTGCTAAAGTGAGGAGAGAGACCGTGTGTGAATTAAGCAAAGAAGGGACATGCAAACCTGCACTATGGATAGAGACAGAAGATACTGATGAGACGTGGGGAAGAAAACAAAACATGGGCACTGTCTAGATTTGCATTCCAAATTTTCTGCATACCTTGGGCAAGTTACATATCCTCTTCAAGACTCAGGTTACTCATCTCTAATACAGTATCTCATATGCTTGTCATGAGGACTGAATGGTTTATATAAAGTGCTTAGGACAGTGTCTGATGCATAATAAGTGCTGTGTACATGTTGAACATTTTTATGACATTCTTTGGTTCCCTGTTCGAAGTCATAATGTGATAAATAAGTCAAAATGATTTATACCTGCTACCATGATAATATTTACAATATAGACACACATTTCTCAAACTGAAACTTCAATGTAACAATTACTGAGTGTATTAAATACCAAATATATTGAACAAAAGTATAATATGAGTAGAGTGGTATTATATATACTTACAGGACTATATTTAATTTTGTTGAAAATATCAGGTACTGATCCTTATTTAGTATTCATATATTATGTTATGTTATGAATTGGAAAATCATAAATAAATAAGGAAAAACCATATTATTCAAGCACATAATACATTATAAATAATAATTCAACTATTCTTTGTAAAATGAAGGGGTTTAAACAAATTATCCCTTGAGTAATTTTTAGTTCTAAAGTTTCTATAGAATTGCAAATTTATAAAAATTTATATTTTAGTATTATAGAACTTTGTCACAAGAAGGGATTTAGAGATCATTAGTTTAATTTTTTATACTAAAAATTGAGGTCCAAATGACATTATGTCCTCTTTAAGGTCATTCTGATGATGGAAGCTATTTGACTTAAAACCTGGTGGGCAAAAGCAAGGAGAGAGCTAAAATGGAAGCAGAGCAAAATTTAAAAAATGATTTTTATTTACGTTTTTAGAAGGGCAGAGAGAGAGGAAATTGCAGAAGAACAGGAACCCATGTGAGACTACTCAAAGATCACTGTGAGAACAAGGTTCTAGAAGAAAATATAAAGAAGTTTGGTTCACAACCTAGGTGGAATGGCTACCTGTATTTTTCTTAATAGTTTATTGTGTGTTATGAAAATAAAGATTAGTGAAATATTGGATGTTGGGCCTTAGTTGCTAGAAATAAAACCACATCCTATAATTTGATCCTTTTTTAATATTATTTTCCAACAAGCCTCTTTAGTTTTTCTAAGTGATTTTGATATTCCGATTCAAGTAAATTGTATGCAGTATTGAAAATAAAACAAATAGAAAGAAGAACTCATATAAAATCACAGCAATTTTCAGGATAAATGCTGTCAATGAATCTACATGGAGACTGTCATTTTCAGGTCAATAAAAAATTCATAATGCTATGTTCTATAAATTTCTGGTTGTCTTCCTCTTTGTAATATGACCCTTAAAATGTCATATGTAGACAACGGAGATGAGATCATAATGAGTCTGTCTCGGCATAAGGCAGAGCTCTTAAGCACAGAAAATTAAAAAATATTTAAAAAAAATTCTCCATAGACTTTTCAAGACCAAAGGTTGTGCCTGCAAAAAACTGTTGTCTTGTTATCTTTAGAGAGTGTTTCCCCTGTGAATCTGAAGAAAAGTTTGAAGAGGATACAGAGGTACGTTGATGGGAAGACCTGGGAGAGGAGAAATAGAACGGGTGCCAAGATGCTGTTTGGCTCCACACTCTTTACCTCCCTACTCTTATCATCTCTCCTCCTTGCTCCTGTCACAGGATTATTTCTACTCTTATTGTGTATCTCGTTTACCCCCTGCCTCCTGGACAGGGTTAGCTCTAGGCTTTTGTTCTCAAAGACTTTATTTGGCATCAAGATCATTCTTGCTTCTGAGCTTTATATTTCCTGCCCGGGCTGTGCTTAATATTGCCCTCGCTTTCTCCGGATCTGAGTAATGAAGCTTTACTTTCCTGGTTCCTATCGCATATTCCCAAAGCCTATGCTGCAGCTCTCCATGCTATGGCTTTTGAGATTCTCACCAAGTCCCTCAGGGTAGATCTATTTCACCCTTTAAGCCTCATTCCCTGTAATCGTGGCCTAGACTACTTCTACTCTTCTTAGCCCCAGAGCTGAGAGTTCTCAAGCTCCCTGCCTTTATGGATTGTACTCTAGCCATGTCTCTTGTTGCCCATGCTCCAATCATGTGTTAGAATCTTCTGGTGAGAAATGTTTTATAGTCTCACCTTCCTTTAGTTTTACAAAGTAACATCCTAAGTCTCAGTGTTCATTGCATATGACAATCTCACCTCTCTGAATCAGATCTAAATGTCAACTTTATATATTTCATGATTGCAGGAATCATGAAAATGAGAATTTCCAGTGGCCCTCCAGGAAACATGGGAATTAATAAGACATGAATAAAAAAGTACCAGGCTATGGCAATGGCCAGTTGAAAATGGAAAGCAAGAATCTATAATTATTTAGTTATTCATAATTTTTGATCTTCCCTAAGGACGTGGACTTGTGTTATGGACTGCATGTTTGTGTCTCTCCAAACTGTATTGGTTGAAACCCTAACCCCCAAAGGGATGGTATTGGGAAGTGGGGGCTTTGAGAAGTAATTAGCTTATGAGAATGGAGCTTTCATGATGGATTTATTGCCATTAAAAGAAAGCAAAGAACTTGCTTACTCTCAGCTCTACCATGTGAGAACAGAGTAAGACAGCTATTTGCAAACCAGGAGGAGGACTCCCACCAGACACTGTATCTACAGACGCCTTGATCTTGGACTTCCTAACCTCCAGAACCTTGAGAAATAAATGTTTGTTGTTTAAGCCATCCAGTCT
Source organism: Avahi laniger (assembly GCA_963575035.1). Lineage (NCBI taxonomy): Eukaryota > Metazoa > Chordata > Mammalia > Primates > Indriidae > Avahi > Avahi laniger. The sequence goes on from CAUYSK010021638.1 coordinate 16,904, forward strand.
ATGGTAATTTGTTCTAGCAGCCCTGACTAAGAAAGCTAGTTAGGAGAGCTGAAGCAGTGGTTAATATGAAGAATCCTTTATGGGGATTTACATGGATGGTTTGGAAGATTCAGGAAGGTGAGGGCATTGACTATGCTAATCTTGAAGTCACTGAACCAAAAGTTAGAAAACTTAAAGGGTTAATGCTGCAGAGACCTGTAATTGTCATTCTGTTATTCTAAATGTTTTAATTGCATGTTTTCTTATTAGGTTAGAGAGCAGCTGACTGGAAATATTAAATTGAAAGTAATCCGTGGTTGAAGAAACAAGGTGCTGAGTTGGAGATCTCAGAGAAGGTACACCTTGTAATGGTTACTTCCAACATGATGCCCTGACAAGGCAGTTCTGTGGGGGTTAAGTAGGCTTAAGGAAATTGGGTGCTAAAATGTACAAAATTCACTCAATGAACAGGCTTAAGGGGAAACATGTGAAGGAATAGTGCCAATAGTGATTCCAAAAGAACGATACAAAAATAGGATAGATTTTATCTATCCTATTATATTTTATATTTTATCATATATATATATATATATATCTATATATACAATGACACTTTTAATGTCCTGAAAAACAGCATTAGGAAGCAGAGAGAAAATTGGTCCAGTAAACCCCCTGATGTAGCATTACAGAAGAAATAAGGACATTAGAGAAGAAATAGGATAATTAATCTATTTTTAGTAGAGATACAGATGATAAAGAGAGAGGGTGAAAAAAATGTTTGGGGAGTATAGTGAGGTTTTTAAATCCATAACAGAACAGAAAGCATAGAAATAAGGTGAGGCAAATTGCTGCAGAATGGGTTATTTAAGAAATAAGATTATAACTGAAGTCGCTTATTTTCATAATAGAAATGACAAAATAATTGAGGTGGACCCAATGTGACACATAAACAGCAGTTATCCTGGGGCTTACTGGAAACACTTTTGTACAGAGCCAAGGCTCAGGGGGTGTTTGAATATTGGCAAGAAAAAAAGATGAAGTAGAATTTCTATTAATGTCAGAAACTATGAACTTTTTTTAATGCAGAAATAATGCTTATCAAAACTTATCTGGTGTTCACCAATTTTTTAATTAACTTATTTTATGGAAAATTCATTTCCCCAAACCATAAAATCTATTTAATTTTGTCTGGTCTGTAACAACAACAACAACCACAACAACAACAACAAAAACAAAAGCTATCTTGGAAAAATTCCTGGAAAGTGCAATGTAGAAATTGTCTTCAGTAGTTTTACCTATTGTTATACTAATACATATTTGCATTATAATCTGTCTAGAGTATAAAACTGTTGCTTTGTACGGGAGCCTGAAAGGTCATTTCGATTCTGTTGTGAGGTCGTACATGCTGGATCTCACGTAAAGATTAAAAGAGGACAAAAGTGGAAGGAAATTTTAATGGCTTGAAGCTATGAAAATTTCTCTTGCTTCTGCTGTGTCTTCCATTAATATAGTATTCTTTTTATCAATTTAGATAATTCAGTTGGTAGGCAGTTAGCCAACTGGATTTAGGATCACATCCACTGAGGAATAATAAAAAGTGCAATTTGTACTTCTGGAACTGCATATTGAGTCATGTCACAAAAGAACCAAACTAAACACTATTATTATTCTAAATATAATATAGATACAGTTGTTTAAATTCAAATATCCTTATGGGAGGTGTTCATAATTTGATTGTGTATATGTAATGAAGAAGGTCTGATTGAAAAGTCATTCTTTATGATCTTTTCTACAATAAATAAAAATTGAAGCAGATCTTGTTTTGCAGCAAATATTTGCTAAAGCTGCCATTCTTCATAAATTTCTTTATATCTGAGCAGGTTTATGTTGTACATAATGCAAAAATTGTGGTTGCACTTTGATAGATTTCATATATACCCAGAGCATGTTTCAATCAAATATACTCTGATGATATTAAGATAGATATGACTTCAAATTACAAATGTCTTAATACTTTTGCTAAAAACAAACAGCCAAAACAGTTATCCCATTTATGTTGCCTAATTTTTATGCAACACCCTTAAAGGGATCAGTCCTTACAGATTCCTATGAACACAGAGATTCAGCTGAAATTATTAATCCAACATCAACCCAGCCTGGCTACTAGGGCACTGCAGGACTGAACATCTGCTTAGGGGATTGAGATCAGAAAGGGGTCTCAGGGGATAACAAATGATCTGGAACTTTTAGGTTTAAATAAGGTTTTGTTAGGAGTCCTTGGTCGGAGATAGGCTTATGGGCAGAAATAGTAACACCAGAAAAGTTCCACAGGTTTGAACATTGGTAGACATGGGAAATGCCAAGTGCTCTGGAGTGAGCTTGAAGCCCAGGGTGGTGAGAATGAAATTGGAGGGGACTTTAATGTTGTTAGAAGAAAAGGGGGGCCACTGGAGGTGTTTAAGTAGAGAGGCACAAGGTTACATCTGAAGCTTGTAAAGATCAGTCCGGCATCTGAATGGTGCACGGGTGAGCTGGAAGGCAGAAAAGCCAATTAGAATGCTATACTACCGATCCAAGTATGAATTAATAGGCAAGTGAATGAAGGCAAACAGCAGGGAGAGATTCTTTGGAATTTTAGAAACATTTCTACTACCCTCCAGCCCATTTTTATCATTCTCATTCATATTTTTTGAAGGAAAGGCAGTACATTTTTTATTTTCTTTCTGACTTCCAAGTTAAAGAGTTCTTCCCCTCTTTTAAATTCTATGGCTATTGACCTATAAATTTTATTTTTTATTTAATATATAATCCACACTAAGAATTCACTTAAACAGCACATTTGAACATATATTATACCATATAATATATGTTATACATTTTATATGCATATATCTACATGTATAACATATAGTTGATTGCTTTTACTTTGTAGGATTTAATATTATTTTTCTAATAATTAGAAAAATAATTAATATTATTTTTATAATAACCCCATTCCAATTACTTTCATGATCCAAACCCAATTTACCAACTACACACTTGGATATTTCCTCTTAAATGTCTCTTGGCACTTTAAACTCAATTTATATAAAGTAGAACTCAGTCAGTTGCTTCTCCTGAATTTCCTATGTCCACGAATGGTACATCCATTCTTCTATACCTCAGACTGGCAGGCTTACCTTCCTATGTATGCGACCTCTGTAAGGCTTCATTTCTGTCCCTCTTTCTATTTCTCTGTCACCACCCTTTCATAGGCCACAGAGTTTCTCTTGGGAACTATATCCAGAACCATTTAACTGTTCTATGTACCTCCTTCTGCACACTGTCATAGGATGAAACCTAAATTGGAGTAGTCCTCACATTAGTCCCCTGCTCAGAAACCTCCCGTTGCATTTAAAAGTGCAACCTGCTTTTCTAGTCCCGATTCTTCCTCCTTGCCTTCACAAAGTCTGTTCTCAAATCAAATTGGATTCTTTCTCCCCTTAATATTGTGAGACAAAGTAGCAAATGTAAAAAGCCATTTTTGATCATCCCTTCTTGCCACCATAATTTCACAAAGCTCCCAACTCTGACGACATGCAGCTCTCTCTCGAAAGATGCTTTGAAGGCAAAACAGAATAGAGCACACAGCCTCCAATGTCTCCTGCCTGAATCACTGTATTTCTTAAGAGATAAATTACCCCAGTCCTTGCCTTTTCCTACCTATAACTTCCACCAGGTTAGAGATTGTGCTTCTGTAATCTATAAACAGATATATTCTTGCATCCAAACCTCGATGTGATTCTGCTTTAATGTAACTTCTGAGCCAGGTTAATGTGATCTTGTGCATACTGAATCCCCACCACCTGTACATAAACTGTGAACTGAAATACTGTGTTGGAGGAGTCTGACAGACCCTCTGAAAGGCTCATCTTGGGCAGAGCTCCTTAGTCTACAGTTTTCAGTTAGACTTCAGGATAAAACTAACTTTTATTCCTTAAAAGCTTGATTTTTTGCTTCATTCAACAATATGCCTCATATTTTCCTGACTTTGGGTATGTTCTTTCTGAGGTCAGCTGGGACATCATCCCCCTGTGAAGCTTTTTTACTAATATTCTTCTCCCCATTACTAACTACAGTTTCAATCATTGTTAAAATTTCATAGTACTTTAATCCCTTCTCTTTGTGTTTCTTACTTTAATTAACATCATGGTAAATAATTGTCTTAATCTCAAAAATTCATGAAAGCATAAACTTTTTGTGGGCAGAGGCTGTGTTGTCTGTAATTGATATTATTAATAGCAGAGATCCATGAAATGCAGAAGCAAATCATTAAGCATCAGATTGATTTAATTGTACTGGACACACCCTCAAAGCACATACTTTCCCAGCTTAGGTGTAGCTGATCCATTTTAAGTGAATATGCAGCATTTGCTCATGCACCTTTTTGTCTTTCATCATCAACATCACCATCATTATGTTCATCATCAGTGAAGACTCACTGAAGGTCTACAAATGCAAGGCATGTCCAGTTTGGTTGAATTGTGTACAGTCAGCACGGATTCAATACAAATAAAAATGTTCACCCCAGAACTTCGTTGGCTGCAATGGGCAAAGTTAAGCATGGTTTGGCAATACTGACAATACATTTAAATTACGAGATGAGATATCTAACATCTGCAACTATCCCTCATATTAATGAAATGTAGAAGTTTAGACACTGCCATGCTTTTTTTTTGGAGATACAGCTCACTTCTTGTTAGTTTAGCCTTTTTAATTGCTTTTTCTTGATCAGCTGGATATTGCACAATATATGTTTGATTCTCATTATTCATGGTACTTATTTTCTATAAAGTTACCAAAAACACTGAATTAGCAAATGTTGAATCATTGTTCCTAGGGAAAATATAGAATTAGATATCTGCAAGCCTCTGGTCACAATATTTTTGGCAACCAATCAATACAAAACCTTGTTTTGCATATGTTTCTGTTCAAAGACACCTTATTTAATGTATATTGTCAATTCATTAACATTAAACTCACACCCATGGCTTTATAACTCATGCCCAAAGGAAGCTTACCTAATATACACATTTTCTCCATACAGCAAGCACATCACCGCCTTCTCGTGCTTGGGAACACTCAACAGCACTTCAGTACTATGCTTTGGGGCCATTTTAAGCAATGAAATCACCAATAAAAAGTATGAAAATGCAAAAAAAAATATGGCACAAAATTGACCTTGAAAGGGATACTCGTTTACAGTATGAGAGCTGAAATATGAAGGTGGAGCATTGCCTGGCATGGCCTCTTCTGGGAATGTGCAAGTTGGGCAATCGAATTTTTCACCATTCTACGTATGTCTATAAATGACCACAAAAGTGCTGAGAGTATTGACTTTGGGGAAAAAAATAAGTTTTAGCATGCAAATGAACTCAGAAATATGAAATTTGTGAAAAATGAAGATTGATTATGCTAAGGATTATTCAACCACCAGATACCGAAAGAGTATATATTTTATTAGTTCCTTATTGAGGTTGAAATGATGTTTATTAAGTTTTTCCCCATTTCTCAGCTTGCATTTTACACGTGTGATAAGAAGCTCTTTGTAATTCCCACATATATTTACTGTCATAAGCCTCTAAGGGTTTTATGGCATACCTTCCTCTGCCTGGAATGCTGTCCTCCTTTCTTCTTCATTACTTAATTTCCATCTAACCTTTAAAGCTCAAGTTACCGTCATCTCCACCAGGAAACATACCTCCAGGCTGACCAAGGTACCTCCTTTAGAATTTAGGCATTTCTCTGTCTTCACACTTGGACTTTAACATATTTTCTGTCACCTCTATATTGAGAACTTCTATCTTTTGGATTAAGAGTCTCACTCTGTTGCCTCGGCTAGAGTGCTGTAGTATCAGCCTAGCTAACAGTAACCTCAAACCTCAGGGCTCAAGTGATCCTCCTGGCTTAGCCTCTCAAGTAGCTGGGACTACAGGTGCACACCACAGAACTTAGCTAATTTTTTCTATTTTTAGTAGAAAATGGAGTCTCCCTCTTGCCCAGGCTGATCTCTAACTCCTGAGCTCAAGTGATCCTCCCACCTCAGCCTCCCAGAACACTAGGATTACGGGCATGAGACCACCACACCCAGCGGAGAACTTCTTAATAAGGCCTGTATTTACCATTTTGTAGCCTTAATATCTAGCACAATTCCTGGTTCATCACGGGTGGCAAATATTGGGTTGAATTTAACTGAACTGAATGAGGAAGAGGGTAGAAAAATTGCTTATTTAACAAAGGATGAGAATTCAACTTAAGTATGTTTAAAACAACTTAAAAAATTAGGACTAAATTTAATAAATTTAAATAAGAGATTACAGTGAGGAACAAAGTACAAATTCTATTAATTTAAGAAAGGAAAGATTTTGGTGTGCTGAAGTACTGAGGAAAAAAATGATTTAAACTCATCATATAATACAAATTGGATGAGTCAGCAGCATAAAGCAATTATTTAAAAAGAAAACATTATGCTGAAATATATTAATAGAAGTATGACTAGCTTATCATGAGTAGTAATCTTTCTCCCATATTTGGCAATAATCAAACCTTTCCTGAAGTATTTGTTAAAGTTGTAGAGAAATTGGAGCTCATTCAAAGAAGATCAACAAAAATGAAAATAAAACTATTAGAAAAGATGAAAGGGACTCCAGGACTCCACGGAGGTCGGAGAACAGCAAGGAGGATCGTGAATTAAAACTTGTCATCACGCCCAGCCCAATACTTGGCACAAGGAACAATAAAAAACTTTTTGATTAATTAAAGTACTTAAATGGAGGCTCAAAGGACAAAGATCAGTAGTCCTACATTAGTATAGTGGCCAAAACTGTAAGAAATAGATGGAAATTCTAGAAATAGTATGAAAGTTATTTGAAGGAGAATCTTCTGATGGTACCAAGAGATTAAACACTGGAACAAACTTCAGTGGGAAATATCATGAAATATCATGAAATATTTCAGATTCATATCTATTAGAGCCATTTAGATGACAAACTGCCTTGAATGGTATAAGTTCAGCCTAGAAACAGACGACTGGATTAGTTGCTCTTTTAAGCATTCTCTTGGAATTACAATGCTTATTGCTATATTACATTATTTTTCTGATCTAGATGTCTGTGACTGTAGTTTTATTTAATCTAGTTAACCTGTGTGTACCATGACTATTTTTATACTTCTCACTTTCACTCTCACATATATTTTCCTTGGGATGATGAAAAAAGTGTCTTCGTTTACTTTCTTCTCCTTATTCTCACCTGGTAATACAAGAAAGAAAAAAATCTTGTTTGAGAAAATTGACTGTATTTCTTGCACATATAGTAATAATAATTATTTCTAATAGCATCTATTAAGAACATAATTTCCAGACTCTATATGCTTTATCTCATTTAATCATAAAAAATTATCTAAGAAAAGTACTACTATAGTCTCTTTCATGGATCATTTTAAGTATTAATAAATTATTCTAAATCATAGGAATTAAGAGTCTTTTTGACTCCAGAAAAAAAAAAATCCTTAATTCTATACTTCTCTGTTGTATCCTATTTTATCTTACTTATTCATCCATGTATTCAAAAGGTATTTATTGAAGCACCCACTGTATGCCATGCTTTTTGTAGGTACTGGAGTATAGATTGAATTCCCCAGGAAACAAGGTATGAGATGGACATTTGCTTGCAGGAAGTTTACTGGAACATGCTCTCAGCAACAACAATTGGAGGGAAGTAAAGGAAGCAGAATGAGCAGAAGGAGAAGCTGAATCACAACACACATGCAAAAAAGACCTCGTCCTGTTTCCTGGGGACTCTTGAGATCTGTGGGCCTTCAGAGTTGTCTTGGATTGTGACAAAGGCTCTGGAGCCTTCATACTCTCATCCACCAGTCACTGAGTGACGACTTCCCCCAGGGAAGGTACTTACCTTGGTGAGAGACATCTGCTTTGGCCAAAGACAGTTACCGAAAAGGAGCTCAATTGTGGGCCACTCCCAAGTGGATTCTACAGTGTATAAACAACGTGAGAACCTACTTTCACGATGCATATCTGCTAGTGGAGAAATGGGAGAAACTGTCAGTAAATAAAATTTTTTCTGTATTGCAGATGGTAAAGGAAAAAAATAAAGCAGGTGAGAAGGAGTTCAAAAGGTGGATATGATGCAATTTAGATAAAGTTCTGTTGAGAAGGTGACAATTGAGCAAGAATTTGAAAGAGATGAGGAGTGTATACATGAGCACATCTGGGACCAGAGTGGTTTTGTTGTTGAGAACAGTCCCAAACAAACACCCCAAGAAGGAGTATGCCTGGAACATTTGAAGCATGGCATGGGAAGCCAGCTAATCAGTGTGGCTGCAACACAGCCTGCAAAGAACAGAATGATAATCAATAAAAGTCAAAGAAATAACAGGAGACAGAAGCCTAGATAATGCAGGGGCTCCATGATATGCTAAGGACCTTGGCTTTTATTCCAAATGAAGGAAGTTATTTGAGGGTTTTCAGGAGAGATGTGAATGATCTGACATATTTGATAAGACTTCCACTTACTTATTAAGAATGGACCGTAGGGAGACAAAGGCAAAAATAAGATAAAAGTTAAACAATTGCAATATCCCAGGCAAGAATTGGCGGTAGCTTGTGCTAGGTGGTGATAGTAGAGCTGGGAGAAGTGGTTAGAATCTGGACACAGTTGGAAGGGAAATCAACAGAATCTGCTAAGCAAGACTCCACAATTTATTATTTGACCTTAAGCAAATTACTTAATTTTTTAGAGCCTTAGTATCCTTTCCTTAAAATAGGGATAATATGTCCATTCTACTGAGAAGATTGTGAGGATTAAATGGAAAATGTATGTGTTGTGCTTGGCATCGTGCCCAGAACACAACGGATGCCCAATAAACACTACTTTCTCTCCCATCTCCTGGCTCCCACCCTTTTCACTGTGCTTTTTCTTTCATCACTTCACGTGGTCTTAAAAAATGTACTATGAGGTGACAGGGCAAGCAACATTAACTTTGATTTATAAATGAAGAAATACAATACCATTAATTTGAATGATTTATAAAAAAGTGCATCAAAAGTTAATGAAAACATCTCTGGACTCAACTCCTGGTGCAGTGTACCTCCAAGTGCAGAGCGAGATTTTGTACATGTTGATGTTTGAATCCTTCTAGATATCTTGTAAGTCTCATAAGAAATAAAATTCACCCTTGTGGATTTTAAAAGTATGCTCTCCAAATTTTAAATTTTTAAAGGTTTCTTTTAAAGAAACATATGCTATCCCAGCTGTCTACATCTAATAAAACAACCACTGACATAAGGGAGAAAAAGGAATGGAATATAACATTTTAGAGGTTTTTCGGATACACTTGGGACATTTGAATAATATAAATGCAGTTAAATCAGGTTAACATGCAAGTATAGGAATTATGGGAGAGTCAAAGTTCCCGTAATGCATGTAGCGTCCCAGACTCTCAAAGGCAATACTGTTTCCGACATATGCATTATTAACAAACTAGAAAAATCAGTTTATTAAACAAAAACAATATGTCAGTTGTTTCTGCTATAGACATATTTAAAATTGTATGTTTACTTGTAAGATTTTTCTATAATATTTTTATAACAAAATTTATAATCTTGTTCATCTAATTTGGAATCATTATGGGAATAATTATGCAGTAGTCAGTGAATATCACAGAGTAGTCAGTGAATACCTTCATGTGTTGTACTAGTTCATGGTCAGAACTACAAGTGTTGCCGCAGTTTGTTGTTACCGTTGCTCACCAGAAAATTATTACTGAAGGTCACAATGGTCAAAATCAGTAAAAAAAAAAAAAAGGAATAAAAGAAAAAGCATTAGACTTGCTAATAGCTAATGCTGTGCTTTCAAGTTGAGTCAGTAATTTAGAACTATTTTTCATATACTTGACTGATTGTGAGAGCTGATATTTTAAGTTATTCATCTTATGACTTATTTTTCAAAGTTGATTTGGTTTTGGACACAGATAATTCTAATCTTACTTTTCTCTCAAAAAGACTATTCATGGGCCAGGGCCCAAAAGTAAGAACAAAGGCTCCCCAAGCTGTCTTCCCCCTTGGACAATCTACCAGGAAGTCGAAATAAAGACCCAATGAAAGAAGAGTTATGAAAGCCTCAAGTAAGCCTGACTGTCAGAATTATCTGAAAAGTTTATTAAACATGCAGATTTCTACACCACATGCCAACTTTCCCAAATCAGAATCTCTAGAGTGGAACCCAGAAATCTTATTTAAGATTTTGGATGATATTTTAACATACTATAGTTTGAGAGTCACAAATTCTAACTTCAGAAATAACATGAATAATTAACTGAACTTCGTTGGTGATCAATTTCCTTGTCTGTAAATTGGGGACAACGATAAGATCTTTGTGAAAATTAAATTAGATAAAACCAAGATGAAATTTCTGAAAAATGCAATGTTTGGTACTATTTTTAATCACTGTTATTCACCATGGTTCATGGTTTTCTGGATTAGTTCAATAGAAAGACGAAAGACAGGATATTTTCAAGAAAGCAGTTTAAGTAATAGATCATGAAATTTATATATTACTGATTACAGCAAAGCCAGAAAAGATTTGGCAAAGTGAAAGTAAAATGAGTGTAGGAGGGTCTGAAAGTCTCAGTGAAGTCAGAGAAAATTTACAGTTAGCCTCCCTGGAGAATTGGCAGGATGGAGAGTAAAGAAGAAAGTCTGTGCTCCCTCACTTCAAATTACCAGAATGGAAATGTGTATATGTGTGTGAGAGTGTGTATAAAATTGTTGGAAATGTGATAATACTATCAAAAGTACATGAAATCAACTACAAAGATGTGAAACATAGGACACTGGACAATTTAATATATGACAATTTGAAAATCTCAAGAGAAAATAAAAACTTGTTTCTATTGCATCCAAAGAATCTGTATCTCTCCCCTAAAAAGTTGTGTCAGTCTTTGTGAGAGTATGTGGTTAGAGAACACAATAAGAAAATTGCCAAAGAACAGGGAGTTAAAATTTAAGATTTCATTGGTCTGGTGGCTACTGGTTACAGTGAGGCCCAGGATATGACCACAAAATTAAGTGATTAAGGTGGGGTTGTAGACCAATGGAGTTGAGGTCAAGGGCCGGTGACACAGAGATTGCTGTATGGATGGCCCACATAGCTAGAGCATGGCAGGGTTTGAGGGTGGAGAGCAGGATTCCATGCTAGAAACAATAACATAATCAATGAAAGATGGAGAGTATACAGCAGGCAGATTGATGAAAAGGAGGAGAGTGTAGATGGCCACAGTCATGGTATGCACCTCATTTACATTATGTTGAAAGAGTAACGCTTTACAAGGCAGTCAGCATTGTGGGGCTGGGAATTGTTCCTCGGCCTAAATCCCAGTTCCTACGGGCATGAGAAAATAAACAATGCATGCATGCTCAGATGGCCTCGAGGAGCCAAATACCTATGAGGAGCAGCACATTTGAGGAAGACAGAGGTCTTGTCTCTGAAAAGGTTGAGAATATTGAGAAAGCTGTTTGCTGTAGAGGAGGAAGGTCCAGTTTTGTGACTGTGCTCTCAATACCCTCAAATAGGGTCTCCCTCTCAAAAGGCGACCTTGCATTTGGAGTTTAATGATCTGTGGACATCATCTTGAAATTCTTGATAATTTTGTCATTCAATTTGAGTTTTGTGAGTGCAGTCTAATAGAATATTAGACAATGTGCCGGAGCTTGGAACCTTGGTTCACGTGTGATACTGCCTCCGTGCCTCCCCACCTTTCCAGGACAGGATCTTAGCTACCTGTTTCCTGCCCCCATCCAAGGCCTGCTGTTCCCCCCATTGGGGCCCCAGGCCTGGGCCCAGGGAGAGACAAGATCAGGCATATGATCCCCACACTTGGAGTTGTGGGCGGGACCCAGGTACCTGTGAGAGTCTGTACCTACCTGGAATATATCTCCACATCCGAGGGAGCATGACATTAAATAATAATAATAAAAATGATAAAAGAAAAAATATCACTGGTTTAGAAAGAGAGCACAGAAGAAAGGAAAAGGCTATTTTCTCCCTGTTTTTTGCACAAAGAGCCCTGTGTTGGCCTTTTGCACTGGGTTTCACGAATTATGTAGCTGGTTTTCGTTGCAGGTTTCCAAAGGTCACAGTGGAAAGAGTCTGGAAGGAGGGCAATGCGATGGTGAGTATTTGGAGAGAAGGAACATCAATGAGACCTTCGGAGAGGATGAATGGAAAAATTGAGATAACGGGGGATGATGAACTCTACATTTTGAGCAGTGGCCAAGAATATGTTTGTGAGAGACAGAGAGGTTAGCGTGTCAAAGATACAAATGGAAACTTGGCCAAAGTTTTAGTGAATGCACTGAACTCCAAAGTCTAACTTTATTGCTGATGGCTTCTGCTCAGCGTACCAAATACAAAGCTGAGAGGTTCTTATTAGTTAGTTTAATAAATCTTTTCCCAGGGGCTATTTAGTTAGAGAAACTTCACTTCAAGTTTGAAACAGCTCCTCATGTTGAGTACAGCAATAACCTCGTGGTATGTGAGAGCAGGTAGAAGCCAAAAGAAGCCATTGGAGACAGAGTATGGGTCTCATTATAAAGAGATGGTTACAGCCAAAAAATTATCGAGCTTACAAAGGAAAAAGAAAAGGCACTGGGTCTTGGTTTTTCAGTTATCAACTTTTTAACTCTAATGAAAGATCTTCATTTCTTTGAGGTTTATCTGTAAAATAGAAATGATGATAATTCCTGCTTTTTGACTGTTCAGGGTTGTTGAAAGTGTCAAAGTACATAATTTATGTGAGGTTTCCTTGCAAATAGCTACCTTAACATTGTGATTTTAACTTTATATCTCCTTTTTATTTTCTTGTTTCTTGAAGGATTATAGAATGCTTCAAATTACTTTGTGACAGCACTGAGGAGAGAGAAGCTGCAGTCCTGCTTCCTCACTGCCAGTCCCCCGTTCCTGGACAGTGAAAGCCTTAGTGTGGAGCAACGGAAAATTTAAAAAAAACAAAGCTAAAGCCAAAGGTGAAGCTCCAAAGCAGAGGAAGATGAAGTTTATATATAAAAATCTCCAGTGTGCATGGGTGAGTATCTTAGAAGACTTATATATAGAGGCAAGAATACTGGGAAGAGGAAGAAAAGATCTTAGTTTCCTGAATTTTAGAATAATTTCCACTTCATATAATTCATCTGCATCTAAGTTGTTTTTTTTTCCTATGCTATTGTCTCTTCCTCTCGTTCAATATATTATGGAAAGGCCTAAGATGTAAGTGGGCTTAGCCCTGTCTAGTTACCTGACCTCATTCACCAGTGGAATATCCACATGAAAGAGTGTCACAAAAGAGCAACTATGGACAGTGTGGAAAAAAATCCAATTATAAATCTAAAGATATTAATGAAACATTTGATTAAATAACAATGTCATGGTTTTAGGAAAAAAGCTACTAGCCCAGAAATTAAAATTTAAGTATAATTTTTCACAGCCACTTTGATAATGAATGAAAATCCCAGAACTAATGTTTCTGAAGTATCTTTTCTCAAACATGTATTTAAGTTTTTAAATAACATCCACTTCTCCAGTTTTGTGATATTTTGAGAACAGACTATAAAATCATATTGTGACCCCAAATTCCATTTTTTCCCCCTGTGGAGATGAGAATAATAGCTGGAGTAGGATATATATTAGATCAATTCTCTTAGATGAAGGTGCCTGCATAGCTTCTTTGAAAAGATCGCCACCTAGGGGAAATTAACAAGCCAATGCAACATCTGCAATGCACCACATAAGCTGCTCAATGCCTAATGACATATCTATTTTAAGCGGAGAAAAAAAACATGCAAAATGTTCTCTCCTTTCAGCAAATAAGGTGGGCCACCTAGGAGACAGAATACCCAGCGTTCCCAGAAAGTGTGTTTGTGCACAATTTTGTTGTTATTCCTAACATTAGAACTGCATATAGCTTTTGTTTATTCATTAGCGGTTGACTTCTAATTTCTTCCTCCATATTTAGAAAGATTTTTATAAAATCAATATACATTTGATTATGAAGATAAAACTTACACTTTGGGAAAATTTGCAATTTAAAAATAAGTGTTTCAGTTAGTACCCTCAAAGCATTGATCATCTTAACATAAAAGAATTTCTACCTGAATTAAGATTCATAAATTAACAAAGATATTTCTCCTTAAACTCATTTATTTGTTTCTGAGAATTTCTGATTGGATCTTCAAATAAGAGCAAGTGACGTGGAAGGTAAGTTAGTTGGTTTATTCAGGTAAAAACAGGCGATTCTTTGTTTCAATTTCTAAGACATTTTTTGATAAATGTCTTAGAGAATCACTGCATTTCCTGAAAGCATATTTAACATGAATTGTGATCCGTGTAGTAATCTTTACATACTATGGTACAGACAGGGGAACTTAAAAGAAAACAAGAAAGTTTAAATGGATAATTAAGCAGCTACTGGAAACTTAGGTCTTGTTTCACAAAAGTAAGTTACTAATTACAAAAGTTAACTTTCTAAAAAGTCCTAAATATGATTTTAAATTAAATCACATGCTGTGAAGATAATTTTTGATTAATTAAATACTTATAGATTATTAATTGTTAATGCATCAATAATTATGAATAGACAAGATTCTTAATAGGGAAAAACAATTTCATGAATTATTTGAAAGTTTTATGTATGCTGTGTTTACCCTTATTAGATCAGTGTCATACTGTCTGGTGACTGTCTATTAACTTAATGTTTCCCACTAAATGATAAACCTATCGGGGGCAATGACTATGTTTTACATGCAGTTATTGCTGGGATGCTATTTGGTCAATATTTGTTATGATTAACTGGTGCCATAAAACCAGTGGTAAATATTTTGAATATAACCCCTAGATATATCTATACCATGTAGAATAATGCCTGACATTTAAAAGGGACACAAAACACACTGGGTGACTGAATGAATGAATGGTCTGCCAAATTAGGACTGTTTCCTGCATTAAGTGTATGCGTATGGAATGTACCACCTTCCCCCACCTCCCCAAAAATAGAAAAGAATCAAGAAATGAATCTACTATAGAAAGTATAATCAATGTTTGTAAGGTAAATATAAATTATTCCTATTATCCCTTTTTATATTACTGCTACTCTAATCATCTTCATAGATAATCAAGGGCTAGCAGTACATCAAAGGTAATCATTTTCAACATATGAAATTATATGTATATAATTATTTGTGTATATACATATATATGTACACACAAAATTTTAGAAATCAGTAGTACATTTGGTTCTGGAATAGAAAAGATTCTTAGATGAATTTATATACTTGGATACCTATACTTGACATTTGATCCCTGCTTGTTAAAATTACTTGGCAGTCCACCTGTAATATTCCTTAGTTATGCTAAATTCAACAAACACTAATTATCTTCAGTTTGCGAGGTAGACACATTGTGATTCTAAACTTTAGTGTTCTACAGTTTTTGTGTAAAAAATGGCTAATAATAATGAACACTCTAAATGTTGAAAAAATCTGCTTTCTAAAACACATTTGGCCTCAAGGATTTCAGCAAAATCCTAGTGGATGTGCCTTGCGTATATTATATAGACCAGCTAGCTTTCTCCCTATAGCTTCTGTTAAAAGTTCATCATTAAGTTTGGATCCCCATGAAATTTTATCTTGTTCTAGTCCCTATAGATTCTGTTTTTTAAGTCAACAACTTTGCTAAACTGGATAAACTAATCCATGCTATTAAATTCATTGAACACTATTAATAGCCAAATATCTTCCTGATAAATGTAGAATTTAATAGTCGACTTATAATGAACAAAAACCTATCTTAAACTAAAAGTGTGGTGAGGCTTAAGGTGGGATGTTTAAGATAGAGTGAACAAGAACATGTATTGACCAGTAGAAGCTATTTTGAAGAAAGTAGGGTTTTAAGGTACACCAAAATTTAAACCCCTGCTTTTGTCCATACTGATGGCTAGGTCTGATAGTAACCCTAGTGACATAGGAGTTAAATCGTACATAGTATTACAGTATTCCTAGCTAAGTTCTTTTTTCTCACTAAGTCTAATCCATATTTTCTATTTAGATTCTTGTACACTCTGAAATTCCAGATACTTTCCTCACAGTGAACCTTTCTTTTTTTTTCCTTTTTTCTCTTTATTTTTTTATTTCACCATATTATGGGGATAAAGTGAACCTTTGTTAGCTTTTATACTTTGACTCTTCATTATACCCAGATACTTTCAACCGACCTCCAAATAGTGGCTACTGCTTTTATTTTTCATACTGTGCTCTTTTTTTTTTCCTAACTGTGCCTGCCATATGGCAACCCTTGAGCTCTTCTCCTGCCAAGAGCTAGCACTTTTCCATTTCCATCCACTTCCATTAGTGACAGCTGATTCCTAATTTAGAGAATTAAGAATTCTGCATTCAGAGTGATCTTTATACTTTCACCTTAGAAGAAAGGGAAAAGGGCCAGGAAACCGCTTTAATGATGTGAATATTCTAGCACAGTTTTGCACTCTGCTTCTTTTCTCTCTTTAAAATGTCTCATCCCATAAATAATTTATCACAGAACCTTTGGACATCAATTACTGAGACTCAGCATTTTTCCAGGAGAGCATTACAATATGCAGCATGCAAAAGTTTGGCTTTGGATATTGACTCAAAGTTATGTCCTTGAATAATCTGAACTATATCTAAGATTTCATCATACTCCCCTCCATTTCAGAGTTCAGTTAATGATATAGGGAATAGATTGCGTGGCTTCCAATCTCTATCGCCTTAGCCTTGGGACCTTGGATAGGTTACTTAACAGATCTTAGCATTGGCTTTCTCACAAGTAGACTAAGCATATGAGCTCAGCACTGGTCCTGACACAGGGTAAGAGCTCAGCAAACATAAAACATAGAATAAAGTAAGTGTTGGCTATTTTAAACTTCTGAAAGGGGTACTTTAAACTGTGAAATTATAATCTTAAGATATACTTTCAGGTGCCCTTTAAGAGGAGAAATACTATGAGTATTTTCAAGGTAGATCATACTTACGGTGAGTCTGTGGCCTGGTAAACTGGAACCAAGAGCTTCTTGCTACATTAAGGAATCTCCTGCTCCGTTCCTGTGAAGATCTGTCTATCCATGAGGACCGGACGCTTACTGTGACACAGAGTTTAGAGTGCAAAAAGTGTAGTTGAGTCCCCTCTTCACTCTTCCCTCTGCTTTCCTACTGAAAGTAGTTTTAGTAAGCACATGGATAAATCACTATGCTCTTCTGTTAGAACTACCTAATAATCAGTTCATTTCATAGTTTTACTCATTTTTTCTTAATATTGAAATTATTTAATGAAGGCTTCTAATGTGCAAGACTATGCACTGGAAATAGAGAGATGGTTGATTCTTTACCCTATAAGATTTTCTAGGCAGAAGAGAACCATAGGCGACTAACTGTAATTAAAAAAGGATAATGTAAGTATCAATAAAGTGTTAAGGAAGTACAATGTAGAAGTATCTACTCTTTCTAGAGGTGGTCTGGAGCAAATGCTATATGCATTACTAAGATAGTTGTAAATGATGAAACTGCCTCTCAGATTTATGCTCCAAATATAAGTGATTAAGCAGCTGGAAAGAGCTAGGAATAGGGCAGTAATAAAAATATTAATTATCCTCTGGGTGCCAGACCAGCAAACACACAAGTTTGCTTCTTTCCCTAACAAGATATACTCTAATTACTGGCCGTGAGCATTAACAAACAATGCTCTAATGCAAGGAGGGAATTGACCATCACAAGGTTGCTTTTAAAACTAGGCTGATGAGCTGGCCGGTTAGCTCATTAGTTAGGGCATGGTGCTGATAAAACTAGGCTGATGGACATATATTTTCATTTTTATTTCTGAGGATTCAAGTGTCAAGCATTACTTTTAGCAATTTGGATTTAAAAGTTAAGCATGTAATTCACAAATTTGTTAACTGTCTTCTTTATTGTCAGTATTAAAAGCAAGACAACACTGTCAATGCAGATCGTTACTGTTAACTAGTGGTGTTAATGTCAAAAGGAATTCAAAATAAATTTGTTGTAGAAATGCCTTCAAAATATAATTAACAATATAAAATTATTATATCTATATAAAAATAATAATCCACAAAAATCCGAGAACTCAGCCTAAGTTTTCTGTCTTTCCTTTACAAACCTCAATAGTTTATATTTATACCTTAGTCTTGTAGGTCAAAAAGATACTAATTGTTAACACTGAGCCATATGACAATATATTCAAATAAATAATTTAAATATCTTAATATGCTGCTTGTGTCAACACCATTGCAATACCCTTTTTATATGTATTAGTGTATTACGTCTTCCAAAAAATGCATCTGTAAGTGCAACAGAAACACAGTGATCATTAGTTCACATTTAAACGCTTTACCTTTACCACTAGGGGGCACCAATATATTGATAGTTACAGAGCAAAAATTCTGCATAAGAAGGCAAAATAGAGAATAAGGAAGAGAAAGGAAAGCTCGTTTTATAAACTTTGTTTTGTACATAAATATTTGTGCAGGAAACAGTGTAGAATTAAGAAAATTTTTTTCAAAAAAAGGAAAACATTAAATATTCCTTTTGTTTTTTTTAAAGGTGAATATTTACTTTGGAAAATCCCCTGGGGAAGGGGAAGAAAACATATAGCCACTGAATTTTGACCTCAGCTTGACATTCTATATTATGATCTTTCAGTTCAAGGAAATTCTATAATTAATAACAATTAATAAAAATAAAAGCCTGCAATTATATATGGCAGTATTGAAATTCAGCTTTTTGGTGCTAAATTTGATAAATGTAATACAAAATGAAAAAGTCTAATCTGATAGTGACTTTTCTGAGAAACGGCAAATTAACACCAGTTAAGAATCTTAAATTGCTAGGACTAAAAGTGACATGCTAAAAATCTAAATATATTCATAAGAGAGAATACTCAATAATGCATGATAACAGAACTATCAATCATAAAAATATCAAATACTCTATGAAAACATCAGAAGATGCCAATAATAATAGCTTACATAACAGATAAAAATATTAGCTAATGTCAATCCCAAACTTTTAAAGAGAAATATAGATTTCTATTCTTAGACGTTAAAAGTTTACTCAAAGTAACTTTACTGAGATTATAAAATACCACCGGAAGAATTTGAAAGAAATCAAAAAGTAAAATAATATGACAGTAACCATTAAATTTTTATTACAACTCTTGGTACTGTCTATGCTCTTCTAAATATTGCTTTACATTTCAAAATCACACTGCTGAATTTAGGCAGCACAAGCTTAATAGTGTGATTCAGTAATATAAAGATGAATAGAAATACAGTGTCCAGATCATGCGAAGAGTGCACCAGTAAGCCTGTAGTCTGTGATAGATGTCTTAAATTGAGAATAACCCATTTTAAAAGAAACATCTAAAAACAAAAAAGGATTTAGAATGAAGCAGCCTACTAGGATGGTATGTGGAAACCTATGTAACATGAGCTACTGTGTAAAAAAATTAGCGGTGCTTCACCAAGAGTGTGCAAATACATCCAAGTCCTTTTTGTGTTTGGAATATATTATGTTTGTTTATTTTTCCTTTACTGCAAAACTAGGGCCAGCTGGTGATCACAGGTCAATTTTTAAAAAACCTTAAAACTGGAATTACTTGTTGAAAATAGGACCATGGATTCTAAGATGTAAAAAATAGTTTTGCATGTGATCTTCATATAGGAAACATTCAAATACCGTTCGTATAAAATGAAGGGAGTATTAAGAGATTTGAGCTGATGACTTTAATACACAAAGTCTATAAGCCTTTGGTTGAAAACTGTTTGTATTTTTAAAACTTACAATAACGATGATAACTATAGATACTCTAGTAGATGGAAACCAGAATTAGAAATCCATGCATGGTCTACACTCTGGAAATCAGTTTGTCATACTAAGGTAGACCCCCTGGAGCATCTGCAGTGGAGAAACGACCCTGGCAAGTTGCCAATGTTCACCAGGGGCTTTAAGTTACAAGGCATTAGGAGCTAGTGTTCATAGTTACATAGAACATTGTGGTTCTATTATATAATATCCTATAGCTGCCCATTACTCAAGGAGGGCGATTGTCACTCCCTCCTCTTGGGAATCCTTCTGATTATAGGATTTTTCTGTTAGAGGAACTCTGCCATGTGCCTGTATTTATATATGTATTTATATGTAAGCAGATTTTCTAAATGGTTGACATCTAAAAGTTAAATTCTGCACTTGTTATACCCATCATGAGTGAATATATTTTGAAGTGAAAGTATGCTTGATTTGAGGCATTGCCAGAGAAATATTTAAATATAGTTTGTTCCAGGAATACATGTGTGTCAAACTGCCTCCCTACCTCCCACCCTGCCCTAGTAGTAGAACAGCTACAACATATTACTATACAGCAATAAATAGGTATAGCAGTGTATTCTAAGTTGTCCTTCAGTGCCTTGATCTCTCCAAATAAATCACTTTTAACTCCTCTTGATCACATCAAAAGCATTCCTACTCTAAGACGATTGATCCAGCTCAGAGGCCTGGCAAGGGTGAATCACCGTTGTGTATCATGCTCTTGACTTTGTGTGAGCCAGCATAGGAATTATAATTGAGACGGAGATATCAGTAAGTCTTCCTCAGGTGCCTCTATTATCAATCTCACATTATAGTCTCCCTACCCTCCTTGGAACTCAGGTCAAATTTATTAAAGGGAATTTTGTTTCTAGATAGATTGTTTTAAATAAAACAACAGTGTGTTCAAGAAACAGAGTGTATCTACAACTTTGAACTAAAATTAGAGGACTTGGATCCTGAAACAATTCTTTGAATTTCAGGTCATTCATCTGTAAAAGCAAAATAAAGAATTAGCTCACAGGGTAGTTATATGTTTAAATGTGATGATGTATGTTAAGAATCTTACATATGCTCAAATGTTTCTTTGAAACCTGAGGTTTATGTTCTGAGCAAGTGTTTTACAAAAGTGTCTTATAAAAGGTATTTAATATTGTTTGGAATTTTCATATATCAATATTTTTATCTATAATGAGCTTGGCTTTAAGTGTAGCATAAAACAGAACCTTCAATAAAGTGGCTGTATTAATATTATGAACGATATCCAGTTATCTTACATACCCATAAAATTGCCTGTAAGTTCTTATGAATATTTTTCTAAAGTAAAATATTGATTTTACTTTAATTACAGATGAGAAGCAACACAACATTTAGACCAATTTATCCCACTCAAGTATTTTTCCCAAGTGTGTGTATTGATATACATATACATATTATTCAAGTGTGTTAAATTGTTGTTATATCATTTATATAAAATATCAAACAACAATTAACGAAAACGGTTTCTTCAAGTAATACAGTTGCATGTATTTTGATTCTGAAAAGATGCATTCAAATATCCATTGCTTATATGGGAAAGAATGGGTAATTCTTAGCACTAGCCATTAGGGTGTTCATGTCAGCCACAGGAAGAAAGGAAACATCATTGATCTGGGCAAGAGCGGAGAGAGAGATAAAGAACAAAAAAATCTTATCTTGGGAATGAGTTTAGCTAGAGAGATTTAATTGGTTCTCATAGTCTGCACAATGGTATGTGCAGCTACAAGTAATGCAACCGAGTTATCCTGGGGAAAACAGGACAGAGTTAATGAATCATTTTGTTAATTATTTTGGGAGATTTGACATTTATAATTGCTCTCCTCACTAACAAGTAACTTTTAGACATCACATAATATGTCCATTTGTATATTTATTGAATACTTATCATTATAGCTGGGAGGTATTGAATACCACTATTCAGAGTGTTGGGTAAGTGTCGGCCCACTTAATCTTCATAATCTCCTTTAGTTCATGAGATTGATATTACAGATGAGGAAAATGAGAAGCCAAAATTTCAGTAACATACCTAAGGTCACACAAGTAGTAGATGGTAAAAGTTTTTCAATGCACAAACCATAATCTTAATCACTAAATTCCCACGAGACCTCTGCAATGGATCTGACCCCCGAACTATAGAGCTTCTAGGTCTTTAATGTGCTTGTATATCACTTAGAGGCCTTGTTAGAAAGTGTATTCTAATTCAACGGGTCTGAGGGAAGCCTCAGCTTCAGCATTTCAAACAAGTTCTCAGGTCATGTCAATGCAGCTAGTTCATAGACCACACTTTCAATATGAAGGCACTAGACAATGTGCAGTGTACATTTGCACACTGTTTTACCTGAATCCAAAACTAAATTTTAAGGGCAAGTTGTTTTATGCTTAGTTCAGTGGTAACAACTGAAGTATCTGGATACCTCGTTCAACATAAATGTAATGAGATAAGATTTCCTGGCCTTGCTGATAAATCTAGGCCGATCTAACGTTTAAAACTTAAGTGAGATCATAACTTTATAAAAGGTAGTCATTAAACTGCATTTATAATCATCAACAGTGATTTATAGCCTATGATACACTTATTCTTTAATAGTGGATATTTGGTCTTCATAATAGGCCTAAGTGATAATGGAGTATGATTACTACCTTTGAGACAACAGAAACTCAAGGCAAGTGGCTACCACCACAGGTCACTAAGGCAGCAGGGAACACACATCCAGGTCTTCCCATCCCATACGTACATCTTTCTCTTCTTTTCCATCAGCTGACCTTGGTATTGGGCTGTTCCACTAATTAGCTAAAACTGAATAGATCCAAAAAAAATGCTGATATTGAAACATCTAAGACACAGCCAAATTCTGATTTTGCTTTAAACACTCAAAATAATCCAGGCCAAAATGATTTGGAAGCATTAAGAAAAACTTTCAATTGTTTAATTAGTATGAACCTGTCTGAATACAAACAACATAGCTGCATATGTCATTTTATTATTTATGCTGCTAAAATCAAAATAAAATTTAAAGAAGCAGTTTTCTTAGTCTTATCCACTTCCTCGCCCCAAGATCACCTATGGGGTGATGTTAGTATTAATATCATTTACTTCCCAGATCCATAGGTTCGGAGACTATTTCACCTCTTGTGTTTATGTTAATGTAACTAAATATGTTGGCAATACTGTCTTTTTCATATACGGATGTTCTAAAGTTTTATGAAATCATACTCAGAGCTCAGGATTGATCTCTAAATGTCAAGTGTATTTACCACTTTTAGAGGACTAATATTTTCACAGAAAAAAATCCCTCTGAGTTACTGGGAAGACAAAGTAATAAAGGTAATTCAAGAAATGCTGTCAGTCACTTGGAGAAGAAAATACCAGCATCTCTACATGTAAAAACACCTCAGAATAGACAGCAATGATGGTTATCAAGTCTAGGCCTTCTAAACATGTCTATGATAATTTATAGTGTTATTTTTCTGACAATTGACAAAATAGTAGCTCCATTCTTGAAAGAAAAGCCTAAGTGGCACATCATTATCACTGTGTTCGCCTTATAAAGTTTTGAATTGACTTTAATAATAATAATAAACTTATTTTGGAAAATTATATTTTTTCTTCAAGTGTACACTTTCTTCTAAAGGTAAAGACTGTGTTTATTCTGAGCCATACTAATACTTTAAAGTCTCCTGAATCATCATTAAGTTGCACTGAATAAACTGTGCAAGAAGTCTCCAAGGGAGTTGAGAATTACGGTGCTCCTATCATGCTGGGCAAGAAACGCTAGTACTCCCTCCTTCCTTATGTGACAGTGGTTGGGGA
This sequence comes from Avahi laniger, assembly GCA_963575035.1. Lineage (NCBI taxonomy): Eukaryota > Metazoa > Chordata > Mammalia > Primates > Indriidae > Avahi > Avahi laniger. Next base: position 40,690 of record CAUYSK010021638.1, read on the forward strand.
GGTCTGGGAAAATTGTGCTGATAGGTGTGCTGGGACGACCAATCCCTCCAAATCCCAGCATGGCTTAATCATTTTACATTTGCCTTTGGGATTAGCGAAGGGACCATAACATTATTTAACTAATAACAAACCAGTTCAGGTAGAAAATCAGTGATGAATAATAGTTTTTTTCCTTTATTTTTGCTGGTGTCTATTTCAGAGGATATGGATGCACAGGAATGAATAGATTACATGGCTTCTGCCTACCTCTCTCGCTTGTCATTGGCTGCTCCTTTCAGACACTTTGGTCTTTACGTCCTCAGTTGTCAACGGCACCAAGTCCCTCCCAGCTCTTGACCTTTAGATTCAGGGGCCCCTCTGCGCACAACAAACATCCCCAACTTCACTCTTGGGTTCCCTTGTGATGAATGTTTTTATAGTGGTACATTTTCTTCAGAATGCTTATGGTGACCAATTTGTCTAACTCTTCACTTGTCAGGCTTTTCTAATGAACTGTAAACAACATCAGAGTAGGGATGTTGTCGCCATTGCAGCCTTATCACTATTCACAGTGCTTGGTCCCTAGGAGTTCAGTGAATATTTAGTGCATAATGGTACATGAACTAGAATGTCAACTCCTGAGGCATTGTTCATGTTTGCATCCCTTACAATGACTAATGAATAATGCCTTGTGCATATGGAGGCAAGTAATATGTGTTGAATCTCTAAGTTTAAAAGTACAATCTTTTAAAGGAAGAAATTGTGAATTGTCTAGGTGTGACTGTGAAGAAATTCAATCCTAAATGAAATGGTTTCTTTAATGAGAACCTACTAAAGTTTGGCCTACTGATTGTTTTGAGTGACTTTAGTATTTAAAGGCTATGACTTGTAAGGATTGATTGACCAATATCAGGAGTAGGATCCTTGATTATCTCTACATATGCATATTATAACAGTAATAGAAACTCATATGGATGGTCAATTTTAAACTACTTTTATAGGTCATTCAGAAATTGCATCTTATAGGGAAGTATTGATTTCTTAAGAGTAAAATTAAATGTTTGGTTATTCTCTACTGCAGTTTGGAAGGTTTGGTGTGATTTTAAAATTCCTACAATGTTTGTGTTAGTTTTTTTCCCCCATTTTTTATGTTTATTCTTTTGGCCACTGATTAGTTGCTGCACAGATTTCTGATATTCAAATAATGAGAAATGAGAGACAAGGTACTTTTATTTAATATTTTAATTACTTATTTTTTAATTTAACAGCTTAAACTTATCATTTGGAAAGCTGAAATACACTGGAGTGAGATATATGAATAAAAATCCACATCTAGGTAAGATATCATCATATAGTCCTCTCTTCAACAAATAAATACCAAGTTGTGGTTCAAAGGTGAAAGACATAATTTTTGAGAAGGCAGTTTCAGCTTCTTCATCTAGGGATATTCTGGAAATATGCTATGGATGGAACCTTTTATTAAGTGCCCAGGAAGAAATGTATTATTACTTCCTAAAAATGTTTGAACAAAAGCAATTATTTTAAATTATGTATTCTCCATAGGTAATTGTTCAGATAGTATCAGAAATTAGTTCACATAGGCTCACACTTACACATCTTTTACCCTTCTTTACAAGGAAGGCAAACTGGGAAACAAGATATTCTACCCACAAAAGGCCAATAACCTATTTTTTTTTTAAATCCATTCTGCAAAAACATTTTTTATGGTTTCTCTGAACTTATGACAAGGACTATATCCAGGAACAAGGTGTCAAAACCTAAGCTATGTTCCATTGTTTGCAGTTACCTTGGATTTTAACTAGATGTGCAAGTTGACTTCTGACCATGGGGAATCCTCTCCATGCATGGATTATGGATTGTTGAGGCCATGGCAGATAACCAGTTCCACAGAAGCAACTTCATGTTCTTCTGAGGAAGATCCATAGCACTGTGGAACAAGGAATATAAATGAGCGATGCCACAAAAGACTGCAAATGGGGTTTCCAAAATACAACCCTCGAAAATGAACTCTGAAGGTGAAAAATCTATAAGGAAAAATATCTTAGAAAAATACTGGGTTTTAAAATGTCTCCGATTATGTTAAGAGCACTGGTAGGCATTCAATGGTCATGGTATGTGCTTCTTAAGCATCTAACAGTCAAAATATCTAAAGGTGCATAAATTTGTTACAAAAAGAAACACCTTTTCAGCATTTTCAGAATAAAAAAAAAAACAGCTCAATTGTCTAGAGGGGAGAACACCAAATGAAAATATTCAAACTGTAGTAATAAAATATTTGGCCTTTAATTATTTCCAATAAAATTATATTTGAAAGCTTCCTCCACCTCCACCCATAGTCATACACAAACACACCAATGTTTAAATATTTTATAATGGCCAAAGAAGGGGTTTACATCGATATGTTTATTTAATGGAACTCACTTTTTAATCAGTTTTTAATAAGTTGCTAATCCATTTTAGCCTCAAATCAGTTCCATCCCATTCCTTAATCCCTTTCCTGATGTTTAACAGTTAATGTCCTGCACCATTAGTAGAGTTTCCTTTGGCACTTAGGGAAATATCTGTTCAGAGCTTAAGTAAGTACAATTTATATAGTTCTCTCTCTCTTCTTCAGCCCCTACTAGGATCGATAAAGGCATTTCCAACAAGTGATTTTCTTCCGCTCTCTGCTCATCCTCCTCCAGCCCCTCCTCTTCCTCTTCCTCTTCTAGCTCCTCTTCTTCGTCCTCTTCCTCCTCCTCCCCCTCCTCCAAGTAGTCAGCCTCTTCCATCTCCTTCTCCTCCTCCTCCTCCTCTTCGGCCTCTTCCTCCTCTTCCTCCTCACTCTCCTCCTCTTTTCCATCACACACGTCCTCATCACACTCCTCCTCCTCGTTTTTCTCCTCTTCCTCTTCCTCTTCCTCCACCAGCTGCGGAGCGCGATACTGATTTTCCTCCTCTGGGGCAGGACTGAGTGCTAGAGCGGGATTCTGCCCAAAGCCGTACAGAGTTTCCGGCAGCTCCGGGTCGTCCTCGCTGCCGCTGGGGGGCGCGTCGTTTCCGGATGAGCCGTCCGGGGAGACCTGGCCGCCGGCCTGGGCCTGCTCCGCCCGCAGCGCCTCCTGCTGGCGCTCCAGCTCCTCTTGCTGCCGCATGTCCTCGTAGATCTGGTTCATGATGAACTGAGTGGTGTTTTGTGGCGCTCGCATGCCGGGCGCCCGCCACCTGTACAAGTTGACCGGCCGCAGCAGCGTTTTCAGATCCACAGGTGGGCTCTTCGGGGAGGAGCGGCGAGGGTGGCGGCGGCCTCTGCGGCCCCAGCGCTTCTTCCTGCCTGGAGGTCTCGCCCATCCGGGGTTCCAGGGCCCGCGCCAGCAGGAGCAGCAGCAAACGCAGAATGGGTGCAGGCCGTACACCCGAATCACTTGCATTGGGCTGGGGGGCTTCCAGAATCCCCCTGGAGGTGGGTGCCAGGGCCCTCCCCAGCTTCCCCAGTTAGAGCACACGGCCCAGTTGGGCCGTCGGGGTGGTGGTTGGAACCAAGAGCCGGGGCCATATTGTTGCTTTGGCTGTTTCCTTGGGGGCTCATACTCTGCCTTGGGGCCATAGCGGTGCTGTCGCTTGTAAATTGGGGCGCCCCTGTGCCTTCGCTGGTAGGACGACCATGTGCGTAAGGGAGCCGAGGATGCCCAGCCGCCGGCCAGGTTAAGAGGGTCCTGCCTTGTGTTGAGGGTCTGGGTCATGGTTCAGGGAGTCCCGAGAGGTCTAAATGGTGGCGTCCTACGAGCTATGAAGTTTGGCCAGATCGGACGGTCTTTAGAGCCTCGTGTAACCCTGTCTCTCTCCGTGCAGCGCCGCTTGTCTGTCCCTGGGATCACGCCTTCCTGTCCAGGAGGCCTCTCTCTTCCCTGCTTGCGCGCTGGTCTGTCACAATCTCTTGTCCTTCGCACCCTGGTTGTCTCGCCCAGGTGGATTGGGTGGGACTGGGGCTGGGTACGGATGGTGGGGGAGGAAGGTGTTGGTGGGTGACACGCAGTGAGACCTGCTCCCAGGTCCCACATGCACCCGCCTCAGCAGAGGCACGGGCTGGGGACGGGGAGGCAGGGGTTGCGCGTTACCTTGCTGCTCCCTTTCAACCTGGGCGCGTCGCCGTCCTGGCCGGACTGAGGTGGCACGGGCAGCAGCAGCCTTTAAATAGCGGCTGGGCCCCGCGTGCCCTCCGCGTCCTTGGTTGCCCAGGGCGACAGCCAATTGGGGTCGAGATCCTTCTCCTTGGACGAGAGGCAGGGTTCCGGCCAGAACTCGGTGCCCCGTGAACCTTCTCGGGGGCTTGTGACGCAGGGGAGGGTGGGGGAGGGGCGCGAAGAGGGGGTGGGGCTGGGTTTGTGCTGTCCAATTCAGACAAAAGCTTGAAGCAGTTTATTTGAACCCTTTGTATCACCTTGAGGTGGGAGATTTAGAACATGGGCCTTCAGCTGAACTTGGGTGGGATGGCAGAACTTGTGTATCGAAAACCCCGCATTCTGCACCTTTGCGGGGGGATACTTTTGGGGCAAAGAAAGGTTCCTAGAGTCAGAAAACTGGGCCCTACTCCTTACCTTATGGTCGGTGCCTGCTGTTCTCACTCCTGGGAGTCAGGATTCATCATACGTAAAACAAGATCACAAATATTCATTGCGTATGCCAGCAGCACACAGGTGGGCTTATGCCAATAACCCACAGCTACTCCGAGAAATAGGGATTCCTACCACGTTTCACAGATTTTGGAAATGAAAGGTTAATTTGTCGAAGGTGGGCTAATGAATTTCAGGGCCAGTATTTAAGCCTAAGCTTGAGTCCAAAGATGTTCTTAACCACATGGCTATAGGTACTACCAACCCAACTTAAATAGGATTCTTGTGATAAATAAATGACATGCATACGGGAAAGTACTTTGCTAGTTGTAATATACCATACATATGTCTGTTGATTAAAGCAATGTTATTACCAGGATGAATACCATAGGTTTGTCCTTGAGAATAGGAATATTCTGATTATGTCTTTTCTTTTGTCCCTTCACTGATCATGCAGCACATACATTGTGAGTTTTTAAAGTTTTTAAGCATATGGGTTTTGATTTAAATAGATGTGATTCAACTTCAGCTCACCAATTACTAAGCCTCGGGTTCCTTACCCAGACCATGAGTATAGTTTCAGTACCTATTCCATAAGGATTAAATAGGGTACAGTAAGGGACTTAATGTTCTGGATAGGTTCTTAGAAACTGTATACTGCAGGTCATTGAATAATGTTTCAATGTCATTTCCTTATAACGTTGATGAGGAAAAAACTTTGGTTTCATTATACATCATTTTGCTTAGAATAGCAGTTTCCAAGAACTTAGCT